>PISX010002603.1:0-156196 GCA_004024625.1 Mellivora capensis | reverse complement strand
CCTTTATCCATTTCGAGTTTATCTTTGTGTACGGTGTAAGAGAATGGTCGAGTTTCATTCTTCTACATATAGCTGTCCAATTTTCCCAGCACCATTTATTGAAGAGACTGTCCTTTTTCCACTGTATATTTTTTCCTGCTTTGTCGAAGATTATTTGACCATAGAGTTGAGGGTCCATATCTGGGCTCTCTACTCTGTTTCATTGGTGTATGTGTCTGTTTTTATGCCAGTACCATGCTGTCTTGGTGATTACCGCTTTGTAGTAAAGCTTGAAATCAGGTAATGAGATGCCACCAGTTTTATTTTTGTTTTTCAACATTTCCTTAGCGATTCGGGGTCTCTTCTGATTCCATACAAATTTTAGGATAATTTGCTCCAGCTCTTTGAAAAATACCGGCAGAATTTTGATGGGAATGGCATTAAAAGTATAGATTGCTCTAGGTAGTATAGACATTTTAACAATATTTATTCTTCCGATCCAAGAACATGGAATGGTCTTCCATCTTTTTGTGTCTTCTTCAATTTCTTTCATGAGTGCTCTGTAGTTCCTAGAGTACAGATCCTTGACCTCTTTGGTTAGGTTTATTCCCATGTATGTTACGGTTCTCGGTGCTGTAGGAAATGGAATCGATTCTCTAATTTCCCTTTCTGTATTTTCATTGTTAGTGTATAAGAAAGCCACTGATTTCTGTACATTGACTTTATATCCTGCCACGTTACTGAATTGCTGTATGAGTTCTAGTAGTTTGGGGGTGGAGTCTTTTGGGTTTTCCATATAAAGTATCATGTCATCTGCAAAGAAAGAGTTTGACTTCTTCCTTGCCAATTTGGATACCTTTTATTTCTCTTTGTTGTCTAATTGCTGTTGCTAGGACTTCTAATACTATGTAGAACAAGAGTGGTGAGAGTGGGCATCCTTGTCTTGTTCCTGATCTCAACGGGAAGGCTGTGAGCTTTTTCCCATTGAGGATGATGTTTGCTGTGGGTCTTTCATAGATAGATTTTATGAAGTTCAGGAATGTTCCCTCTATCCCTATACTTTGAAGTGTTTTCATCAGGAACGGATGCTGGATTTTGTCAAATGCTTTTTCTGCAACAATTGAGAGGACCATGAGGTTCTTCTCTCTTCTCTTATTGATTTGTTCTATCACATTGATTGACTTGCGAATGTTGAACCAGGCTTGTAAGCCAGGGATGCATCCCACCTCGTCATGGTGGATGATCTTTTTAATGTGCTGTTGGATCCTGTTTGCTAGGATCTTGTTGAGAATCTTAGCATCCATATTCATCAGTGATATTGGTCTGAAATTCTCCTTTTTGGTGTGGTCTTTGCCTGGTTTGGGGATCAGGGTAATACTGGCTTCATAAAAAGAGTCTTGAAGTTTTCCTTCTGCTTCAATTTTTTGGAATAGCTTCAGGAGCATAGGTGTTATTTCTTCTTTGAAAGTTTGGTAGAATTCCCCAGGGAATCCATCAGGTCCTGGGCTCTTGTTTTTTGGAAGGTTTTTGAAAACTGCTTCAATCTCGTTACAAGATATCAGTCTATTCAGGTTGTCAGTTTCTTCCTGGTTCAATTTTGGAAGTTTATATTATTCCAGGAACGCATTCATTTCATCTAGGTTGCTTAACTTATTGGCATATAACTCTTGATAATAGCTTCTGATGATTGTTTCTACTTTCTTGGTGTTAGTTGTGATCTCTCCCTTTTCATTCATAATTTTATTAATTTGATTTCTCTCTTTTCCTTTGGATTAGTGTGGCCAATGCTTTATCGATCTTATTGATTCTTTCAAAAAACCAGCTTCTAGTTTCATTGATACGTTCTACTGTATCTCTAGTTTCTACCTCATTCATCTCTGCTCTAACCTTGATTATTTCCCTTCTTGTGTGTGGAGTTGGTTTAATTTGTTGTTGATTCCCCAGTTCTTTAAGGTGTAGAGACAGCTGGTGTATTCTGGATTTTTCTATTTTTTTTTTTTTTTTGAGGGAGGCTTGGATGGCTGTGTATTTCCCCCTTAGGACCGCCTTTGCTGTATCCCATAGGTTTTGGACTGAAGTGTCTTCATTCTCATTGATTTCCATGAATTGTTTAAGTTCTTCTTTGATCTTCTGGTTGATCCAAGCATTCTTAAGCAAGGTGGTCTTTAGCTTCCAGGTGTTTGAGTTCCTTCCAAACTTTCCCTTGTGATTGAGCTCCAGTTTCAAAGCACTGTGATCTGAGAATATGCAGGGAATAATCTCAGTCTCTTTTGGTATCGGTTGAGTCCTGATTTGTGACCCAGTATGTGGTCTCTTCTGGAGAAGGTTCCATGTGCACTTGAGAAGAATGAGTATTCTGTTGTTTTAGGGTGGAATGTTCTGTATATATCTATGAGGTCCATCTGGTCCAATGTTTCATTCAATGCTCTTGTTTCTTTATTGATTTTCTGCTTGGATGATCTGTCTACTATGGAGAGAGGTGTGTTGAGATCTCCTACTATAAATGTATTCATATTGATATGACTATCTTGATTAATAGTTTTCTTATGTAATTGGCTGCTCCCATATTGGGGGCATACATATTTACAATTGTTAGATCTTCTTGGTGGATAGTCCCTTCAAGAATGATGTAGTGTTCTTCTGTATCTCTGACTACAGTCTTTAGTTTAAAATCTAATTTATCTGATATGAGAATCGCTACCCTGGCCTTCTTTTGAGGCCCATTGGCATGAAAGATGCTTCTCCATCCCTTCACTTTCAGTCTGGCTGTATCCTTAGATTCAAAATGGGTCTCCTGTAGACAACATATGGATGGGTCCTGTCGTTTTATCCAATCCGCAACCCTGTGTTGTTTCATGGGCACATTTAGGCCATTCACATTGAGAGTGATTATTGATAGATACGTTTTTATTGACATCGTGTTACCTTTGAAGTCTTTCTGTAGATTGTCTCTATATTTCTGTTTAATGATATTCTTAGGACTTTTCCTCTTTTATAGAACCCCCCCTTAATATTTCCTGCAGTGTCGGCGTGGTGGTCGCATACTCTTTTAAGACTTGCCGGTCTTGGAAACTCTTTATCTCTCCATCCATTTTGAATGTCAGTCTTGCTGGATAAAGTATGCTTGGCTGCATGTTCTTCTCATTTAGTGCCCTGAATATATCTTGCCAGCCCCTCCTGGCTTGCCAGGTTTCTGTGGACAGGTCTGATGTTATTCTGATGGGCTTTCCTCTGTACGTAAGGAGCTTCTTTGTCCTAGCTGCCTTCAAGAGGGCCTGCCTACAATTATAATTCTTCACTCTTGCTATTAGGTGTCTCAAGGACTTTCGAGAACCTATAATCTTAGGGGGAGACCATTCTGCCTCTAGTACATGAACGCTGGTTCCATTCACGAGATTGGGAACATTTTCATGGAGAACTTATTCCACTATATCTTCTAGACTTCTTTCTTTCTCCTCCCCTTCTGGGATTCCAATAATTCTGACATTGGAACGTCTCATGGCATCATTTATTTCCTTCATTCTGTTTTCATGGCTTCTAAGCTGTTTGTTCCAGGCTTCCTCCTGATCCTTTCTCTCTATCTTTTTGTCCTCCAGATCACTAATTCTATCTTCTCTCTCAGTTACCCTAGCTTTTAGAGAATTTAGATTAGATTGGAACTCATTGAGAGCATTGTGAACATCATTCCTGGTGGCTTTCCTTTCTGCCCTAATCAATTCTGTTTGGTCATCCATGGCTTTTTTCAACCTAGCTATTGCCTGGATAATTGTTAGCCTGAATTCCCTTTCTGACATATTGTCTATGTCGGTAGCCATTAGCTCTGTTACAGAAGGCCCATCCTCTGAATTTTTCTTCTGTTGGGCATGCCTCCTAGTCATTTTGGTGAGAGATGGCTGAACGGATGTAGCTGGATGTATCGACCATGGTGCAGGCAAGGTGCACCCTGGAACGCTTCTGAGCAATCAGGAGTCCCCACCCAAACAAGAGAAAAAAGGAAAGATAAAGAAAAAAAAAAGAAAGAGAGAGAGAGACAGGATAAAAAGGGAAGATAAAAGAGAAGTCTCAGCCCAAATGGGCCCCAAGGTAAGATTTATGAAGTATACAAACAAAAAGACTAATAAAAGTATATGACAAGAGAAAAAAAATGTATATATATATAAAAGCAAAAAAGGAAAAGAACCTCGTCAAAAAGAACCCCAAGTATAAGATTTATATACTATCAGGACAAACACAAATTCACAGAAACACTAGCGGGAGAAAAAGATGGGAGAGTGGTTATAAATTCTCAGTGTGGGCGAGGAAGGTTATTTTGATTCTTCCTGGATGTATCTTGATATCTTTGTTAAAGGACTCAACTTTCCTAAGATAAAGGGGGATTAAAAATTGGTTTACCTATAGGGGTAGGATTGATTCGGGAAAGGGGATTACCTTGAAGATTAACTCTATATGAATATTAAAAAATACAAATACAAAAAAGAATAAACTAAACTAAACTAAGCTAAAATTAAAAAAAAATTAAAAATAGAAAAGCAAAAGAAAAACACGGGTATATGTATCAAAAAGTTCAGGTTAAAAGGTTATTATGGAATTTGATGTACTGGACATCTCACTCGATGGAAAATAGGTTAAAAAAATTGTCTATATGAAAAAAAATGAACCAGGATAGTGGGAACGAATTAAAAATAAAAGTTGTATCTATGAAGTAGTGGTGGTTGTTCTCTTGTCATTTTTGTTTGTTTGTTTTTTGTTGTTGTTGTTGTTTTTCCCGGTTGGCTTTCTGGGGGAGGGCCTGCCACATGGGTTTTCAGGCAGTGTTTCCTGAGTTAAGTCCTCCCGCCCCCCTCAAGGAGGTGGGCTCTGAGGAAACTGATTTTTCAGGCTTTTGTTCTCTGGAGGTTTTTATGTTTGTTCATTTGTTTTCTCTCCCCTTGGTGGCTCTTGATGGTTTTTGGAGGTTTAGAGGAAAGCAAACTGCACCAAGACCTCCCTCTCAGAGAGAAGCCTCAGTCTGTTCCCCTCTGGGTGCTGCTGGGCACACAAGTTCCCTCTTGGCCGGTGGCAGAGCACTTTCCAAGTCGCGGTCCCTGCGGACACAGGAACTTCTGCTTGTACCCAAAACCATGACAGTGGCGGCTCTCTGGGCAGCTCTTGACCACCAGAGAGGTTCCGAGCAGCAATGCACACTGAGATTTTCCCGCTGGCTGGGGCTGGGAGTGCCTGGTCTTTCCGGGTCTGAGAGCGCTAGGCTGGCACCTGTGCGCACCTCTCTTAGGGGACGGTGTGAGGTGCGCGCATCTCAGGCTCTGATAGCATGGCACGGCGCTCTCATGGAAGAGTGCAAAAAGGCCGTGTTTCTGCCAGCTGGCGAGGCTCCCAGCCCGTCACAGACCCCACGCGCTCTCAGGTGCGCTGGCAGCTCAGGGACCAAGACCTGGTTTCTCCACCGCACTCTCTCTGTCTCAGCGCCAGGTTGGCTGTCCTGGGTCTGGGACTTAAGCCCCTGTCCCTAACTGCCCCGATTCCCACCATTTCCCCCTGCGATCCTTTGCTCTTTTTGAGTGCTTTCAACCAGACTCCAAGTTAATGCTGGTCCCCAGATGCAGGGCACTCTCGTATTGGGGTGTCACTTTCTAATGGGTTGCCTCTGGTGGCTCCCTCCCCCTTTTGTTTATCTTCGGATATTAGTCCAATGTTCCCACTCCTCTTTACCTGCCCACTGGCGTCTTCTGCCCCCATAGAGATCCAGATGTGTATAATTCTGATTTCAGGCTAATTTCATGGGTGATCAGAGTTCTTTGGTAGGTAATCAGCTCACTTTAGTGTACATATTGAAATGGCACTTCCTCCTACTTCCCCGCCATCTTGTCTCTGCTTGAAGAATATGATTATAATTACAATGAATGAACAGGTGTAAAAAGTCATCTGCAAAATGCAAACTATAAAGAATTATCTAATGAGAATTCTAGAACTGAATATTGAAGTGTTTAAATAAAACATTCACCTGATAAGATTCACAGCACATTGAAGAGAACATTAAAAAAGGACCAGTGAACTTGAAGGTAAGTGAATAGAGATTAATCCCTTATTTAAAAAAAAAAAGGGGATAAAGACAAAAACTATGAACAGATTGTGACCTATGGATATTTTCAAAGAAGTGAAAACACACACAAAAAAATGCTACAGGAAGTTTTCAGGCTGAAAAGAAAATATGATACTCCTAGGATACTTAAATTGACATGAGGAAATTAAAAGTACTGTAATGGTAAAAAGATATATGTATACAGGAAATATCTTTTTTCTCTTTTTATATGTTATTTTATTCAAATCCAATTAATTAACATATAGCACGTCATTAGCTTCAGATGTAGATTCAGTTGTTCGTCAGTTGCATATAAAACCCAGTGCTCATTACTTCATTTGCCCTCCTTAAGGTCCATCACCCAGTTACCCCAACCTCTCACCCACTCCCCTCCAACAACCCTCAGTTTGTTTCTTATGGTTAAGAGTCTTATGATGTATCTCTCTCTGTGATTTCCTCTTATTTTATTTTTCTTTTATACTTTTTTACTTTTAAAAAATTCAACTTAGCATAAAAATAAAAATGTATTACATTGTACAATGGAATTTATAATACACAGATAAGTCATATATGACAAAAATAACACACATATATAGGAAACATGTAAATGGATCTACACTGGCCTCAATATCTTTATATTTTTTGTGAAGTAGTATAATGTTAACTATATAAGTTACTCTGAAGTTTTGCTAAAAGGCCTTTTTGAAGAATTAAATTAGAATACAAAAATATTTGGTTAACTTAAAACTATCAGGAAAGGAAGGACACTGAAAAAATAAAACAAAACAAAACAAAAAACCCAACCAAATAGGACACATAGAACACAAATAGCAAAATGGTAAACCAAATTCTACCTAAAGAATAATTACATTAAATGTGAATAGGATAGATATTATAATTAAAAACCAGGATTATCAAACTGGTTACAAAGCAGTAGCCATCTTTATGTTATCACAAATTATAAATGTTGTATAAAAAAAGTTTAAGAGAAAGGAATGGAAAAGTATATACCATGGAACAGTAAGCATAAGACAGCTAGAATCTCTCTAGTAATATTAGAAAAATCAGGAAAAATTCTAGTCTTAGAGATAAATAAGAAAATTTCTCAGTGATAAAAGGGTAATTTGACAGGAAGACATAACCAATTATAGATGTGTGTGCCCCTAATAAAAGATCTTTGAAATACAAAAGTAAAAGAGACCAAATAAAGTAATAAATAGAGAAGTCTACAAACATATTTGAATATTTTATATCCCTTTGTCATTAATTAAAAGAAAATTATACCAAAAAATACATCAGTAGGAAATCACTAAGAATGTAAGAGATCTGAACAAAACTACTAACCATTTTGACTTTATTGAGAAAAATGAATTTTAACCTATTGAATAAAATAAGATTCTAAGCACTTATGTGTATATACATTTTTAAACAAAAGTAGTATCATTTGATGCACATTTCTTGGAAATTATCTTTTCTTTCTTTATTTTTTAACTTTGAAACATATACTGAGCACTGCTCCTGATCAACAAATAAGGATATAACTCTTTATCTGTAATAACTGTGTAATATTACATAGAGTGAATATACCTTTATTTAAGGCATCCTTTTTTAAAAAAAATATATTTTATTTATTTATTTGACAGACAGAGATCACAAGTGGGCAGAGAGGCAGGCAGAGAGAGAGGAGGAAGCAGGCTCCCCACTGAGCAGAGAGCCCAATGCAGGGCTCGATCCCAGGACCCTGGGACCATGACCTGAGCCGAAGGCAGAGGCTTTAACCCACTGAACCACCCAAGTGCTCCTGGCTAAGGCATCTTTTTTTTCCTTTTTTTAAAGATTTCATTTGTTTATTTGATGTAGAGAGAGAGATCACAAGTAGGCAGAGAGGCAGGCAGAAGAGAGGCAGAAGCAGGCTCCCTGCTGAGAGCCCAATGCGGGGCTCGATCCCAGGACCCTGAGATCATGACCTGAGCTGAAGGCAGAGGCTTAACCCACTGAGCCACCCAGGTGCCCCTAAGGCATCCTTTTTTTAATGGCAATTCAGACTTTCCAGATTTTTGCTATTCTAAACAATACTGTAGTAAACTCCTTATCAATCCTTCCTTCTTTAGGAGGGATTTTCCCAACTATATTTAGTTGATATGCATATTTTTAAATTGTATCAAGTACTGTTTTTAAATAAGTAAACTTTAGCAAAACACACTACAAAGAATGAGTCTTCTGTCTATTAACTTAATAAAACAATGACAAAGCAAGACCTAACTGTGCTGAATACATTATGTATATCCCTGTCATTAAAACTCTATATTATAAGTAGCTAAAAAACATCTAATTTTATTTTATTTATTTTTTAAGATTTTATTTATTTATCTCATAGACAGAGATCACAAGTAGGCAGAGAGGCAGGCAGAGAGAGGAGGAAGCAGGCTTCCCAAGTTGCAGAGAGCCTGATGCGGGGCTTGATCCCAGGACTCTGGGATCATGACCTGAGCCAAAAGCACAGGCTTTAACCCACTGAGCCATGAAGGCACCCCAAAAACATCCAATTTTAAAAAGGAAAACAAGAATAAAAATAAGATTGAAAAGAGAAATGTTTTGGAAAAATGTATTTCCTTATCCACAAATAAAAAAATTTTTTTTATTAACTATTTGTTTAACCTGCTAATCCATAGCATACAATCAATATCAAAACCCAAGTTTCTTTAAGTAAATGAGTATATCTCATTATTTTGTCTTCTACATTGCAAACATGATCACGTGATTGGTATTTCAGCTGAAATCATATTGAGAAACTATCATTTTTATGTTCCTGTATGAGTTTTCACACTTCTCTACTTGTCCATTGAGAATTACGGGTTGAACTTTGGACCCATTTCTCACATTTATATGTTGAAATCCCAAACCTCAGTACCTTAGAATGTAATCTTATTTGGAAATAGGTAGGTCTTTGCAGATGTAATTAGTAAAGTTAAAATGAAATCATATTTGAGTAGCGTGGGGCCCTAATCCAAGATGACTGTGTCCTTATTTAAAAGACAAATTCAGACACAGACATGCACACAGGAAGCACTTCATGTGACGATGAAGGCAGAAATCTGGATAATGCCTCCATAAACCAAAAAAGTAAAAAATTGCAGCAAACCACCAGAAGTTAGGAAAGACATGGAACAAATTTTTCTTACAAGGAACCAACCCTGCTGAGAACGGATCTGGAACTTCAAGCTTCCAGAACTTTGAGGCAATAGATTTCTGTTGCTTAAGCCACTCCATCTATGGTACTTTGTTATGGTAGCCCGAGAATAGTACCACGGGAAGTAAGGGAGATCAAGTTGTCTCTCCACATTTAATGATTATTAACATTCAGGATACTAAACTGGGAAAGGTTAAGTACCATTACCAGTACCATTAAAAAAGTGCCATAAGGGAGTGATGTCACCAAGATAGCAAAATAGTAATAATAAAATGCACAGGAGATGAAGTGAGGTGAATGATGTAGACATTGTGACCTAGAGTTAGGCTACTACTCACCTTCTGAGTATATTCAGAAGCAGGATCATCTTCTGCTTCTGCACCACTGTTGACTGTGGGTAACTGAAACCATGAGAGGTAAGATTGAGAACAAGGCACTGGGAGGGGAAGGGCTGCTATAGAGGAAAGTTGTTAAGACAATAAATCCTATGACTTCTCAAAAAGAGTATTTTTTCCCTTTTGTCTTTCTTCTTTTTATTGTAACTGTATGAGAAAACAGATGTTAGCTGAACCTGCTGTGGCAAGCATTTCACAGTATATGTAAATCAAACCATCCTGCCATACACCTTAAATTTACACAATGATGTATGTCAATTATGTCTCAATAAAATTGGAAAAAAGTACCATTAAACTTTTTTTCAGACATATTTTAGAAGCATCTGTTTTATATTTGCACTTGATCTGGTCTTATCAATTCGGATGGCAGAATCCCAGATAGTTTCACAGAAACTACAAAATTTAGAGCCTTAAAATAGATTTTTGGTGTTTAACTTACAGATGACAACCCAGGAAGTTTCTTGTGGTTTCTACCCTACTTTGAAAAATTAGACTGGTTGTTTTTTGTTTTTTTTTTTTTCCTGATTCAGTTATGGTTCATGGATGGGAGGTGAGGAGATTCCATTTAAAAGATCTTTCATAGGTATTTATTTTTAAGTTCCTTTTAGTTATTTTTATTGTTGTTTTCTTCTTTTTTAATTGTTGTTGTTTATTTGTGTGGTTTCCAGATTTTAGATTAGTAGGATATTCTAAATATCCTGGAATGGCTTGCCAGATTTAGTATACGATGTGGGGACATAACAATTGTTTTCCATTTATTTAACCAAGAATTGTTTTCATCTATAAAACTCACATGTGAAAAGGACATATTGTAGGAAAATGCCTTCCAAACAAACAGCTTCTGGAATTTTCTAGGGGCCTGATAACAAGAAGAGAAAGAAATGAAGAAATAATTTTGGTATTTTTTGAAATGTTCATAAAATTAAAGCTGGGATTTATTGCCAAAGGAATTTATTTTGTAATGAAACTGTAGAGTCTTCCTATCTCCATCATTTCTTTCTAATAACAAAGGAAAAAATTGGCATAAAAGATCATTCCAAATAATCCTTAAACTTCTTGGCGTACACTTGACTACCTTCATTGTCTTTAACAAGTTCACATTTTGGCTTTTCTTCTCAGATTACTTTCCAGAAGAAATTTTCATGGACAACATAAGAGCCAATTAGAGTAAAACTTATCTGCAAAATGTAATGTGAATAGATTCATTTCAAAGGCAACATGTAGTTAATATATTCTCCTTTTAGATTCTCATTGAATAATGAGTGTTGACTTAATTTTTTTGTGATCTACTAAATAAATTTAGAGCGTGTTATATTACTAACTTAACTAATTTTTAGTTGGAAGCAATGTACTACACTGTGCTAGGGTTTAAATAGCAGTGCAGCATTTTAGGAATCTCTCATAATTGTTCTACCAGAATCACTTTTCAGTGGGAATGTATCAGAAGAATGCCAAGAAAATTTTTTAAAAATTCTACAAATTATTCCTAATCAGAACAATTAATGTATTGTTAGGTTAATAAATAAAAGAAAAATGATTTTTAAAAGACAAAAGGAAACAGTATGGCCCTATAATTTGTAATCAAAAGTAGCTTTCATGGAACAATGGAATACTGACTTTTTATATTTTAACAGCATCATTGACAAAAACAACAACAAAATTGTCAGGTCATGGGCTTTCTTGATAAAGCTGGGTATTCGCCAGTTCTCAAAGGCTGTGTTTCATAAAGTAGAAATTACATTGTTTATCCTTTATGGCACATACGTCTTTATATTGTGTGTTAGAAAATCTCTTTATTTTCCCCCCTCCCATAACATAAACTGTTTGGGTGGATGTTTATCTTTATGTGATTCCTCAAGTCGGCATCCACCATCTCATGTGTTAGGGCCTGAGTAAGTACTTACAAAATAGAGTGTTGGATAGAAGGAACTCTGAGTCAAGTCCTCAAGAGATCTGAGTTTCAGTGCGATTTCTCCCTATGTGAATGTTGCAAATTTGGTTTATTTGCAACCTTTTATTCCATTTCTGAAAAATAAAAGTGTGGATTAAATAGTTTTAAGGTAGCTTTGAGTTCTAAATTTGATTTGTAAGTAGCTCTCTTTCTGCACTGCTTACATTCTTTTGGGAGGCTTTCTGGACAGACTATTTCTCTCTTGCCAGCTTTCCCACTGCTTTGAATACACACAATTTTAAACAAAGAAATGGATTCTGTGTATATAGTTTTTATCATTTGTAATTGTGTTTAGTCTCTCCTGTGGAGAACTGGTACCAAAATTATAAGCTTTTATTCTCAGCCTAGCATTTGTGAAACCTCTGAGCATGAATAAGTGTCACTTGCTATGAAACTAATTTCTTGGTTTCTTTATTATTATTATTATTATTATTATTATTTTTAACCTTGGGGAAGGGTTCTTTAACTTGTTCCCAGGAGAATTTAATATTTCAGACGATAGCAGTTCCTTTCCTTTATCACTGATTTGATTTTAGAAAATCAGTGTCCTCAGAGGTTGTTTCAATACTCAAATTGACAGGCAGAAGACTACGATCCACAGGCCATGCTCTCTCAGCTGGTAATCTAATGTTTCCAGCTAGCACGGTGATAAGCACTGCAGTACAGTCCTATACCTGGAGGGTGTGGAGAGCTGGAAACTGCTCTCAGGTTTTTTCTTTTCATGATGAAAAAAACAGACAATGCTTTCTAGCTTGGTAAAAGCAGATCTGCTTTGCAGAAACCATATCCTCTAATTTTCATGTCAGTTTTAGTTATGTGAATTATTGGAATAATTAGTTTCCTGTTTAAAACTATCACATTGAGGGGTGCCTGGCTCAGTGGGTTAAAGCCTTTGCCTTTGGCTCAGGTCATAATCCCAGCATCCTGGGATTGAGCCCTGAATTAGGCTCTCTGCTCGGCAGGGAGCCTGCTCCCCCCCCACCCCCCCGCCTGCCTTTCTGCCTTCTTGTGATCTCTGTCTGTCAAATAAATAAATAAAATCTTTAAAAATATCACATTGAACTATACAAAGGAATATATATCTATATCTATATATATACACACACATATATGTATATGTATATATATATTTATTTCAACATCTTCCCCAGGACCCTTGAATGTCCCTAGTTTTCTAGAGAAAGTTCTCTTATTTTTCTATAGCTTACCTAAAGACAAGCCAGAAAAATAACCCTTGATTTTCACTGAAAGAAAAGGTGGGTGAAAGAAGGATAGATAGAGGGAAAAAGGAAAGAGAGGGGAGAGTGGTAATATTTAATAATATATAGTAAGAATGATGCAAGGAGGACATAGTCCTGGGTGAATGAATGCGTTCTGGAAGTCTCAGTAATGGGCAGGCATAAAGTTATATTCTTTACTCTTAGTGAAAATTAGTACAGAGATAATTGTGGGAAACCATTTTCTGGAAGTTTCCTCTATATGTGTAAGTGGCTTATAGCATTCTCAGGTATATTTTCAACTGATGTTGTTTATAATCATGCCTCTTTCAGGACTGCACCTGTGTCTCTGTACCAGCAAATCTGACACTCCTCAAAATAAGGATTCGTTTTAGCTTACAAAGTGAATGCCCAGAGTAAATTTTAGGTAATCCAGAAATGCATGATTTACTTTAGAACTACATTGAACTTCCCCCAAAGGACATTTTGATGGCATTTTATTGGTTTTAACTAGCTTTTGTGGGATGAGGAGAGGATACCCCTAATCACTATCCCTGGAGGGTCAACCCCGTCACCTAGACTAATGCCCAGTGATTTGGGATTTCTCAGTTACAAAGGGTTGGATATCTTTTTATGTGTCCCAAGAAAAATCATGGTTTTACAATTAACCCCACCCACTACTACTAGAGAAATTTCCTGAGGCAAAGAGAAAAGAATGAAGCAAAAGCTTCCCTTTGTAGTTTCAGACTTATCTTCAAAAAGATCAAAATACATTAAAAGGCAAGCAAACAAACATGGAACCAAAACTTTGAGAATACTGTGAAGACATCTGTCATAGGATATTTGTATTTTGATTGAGGATTTATTCCTACATAGATTCTCATTTTTAAGTTATATTCGTAGAAAAAAAAGGATCTTTTTCTCCCGTTAGCTTATTCTCTTTAAGATACCTAGTTCAGCCACCTACACAGTCTAAGAACACAGTAGTCATTTAGAAGCAACTTCCTAGTAGACATAGCATCTTTCTTCCCATATCTCCTCCTTCGGCACCACAAACCCAAGACAGTACTTTGGGGGTATTTTGGTCACTTGTATTATCAGGGTTAGAAACTTTTCCATATTTTAAGTCAACATGACCCTGGCTATAATTTCTACCTTCAGAGCCTTGTTTTGCTTGTCAAAGCCAAGGAAAAGCATTTTAATCCTTTTTCTAGATGACCTCCTGTCAAACATTTGAAGACAACAGTCTTATTTTCATGTTAAGTCCACTCATATAAATTAAATTAAGCATTCTTTTTTTTTTAATTTTTTAAAAAATTTTATTTACTTGACAGACAGAGATCACAAGTAGGCAGAGAGGCAGGCAGAGAGAGAGAGGGGGAAGCAGTGTCCCTGCTAAGCAGAGAGTCCGATGTGGGGCTGATCCCAGGACCCTGAGACCCGTATCTGATCCGAAGGCAGAGGCTTTAACCCTCTGAGCCACGCAGGCACCCCTAAATTAAGCATTCTTATTTCCTTTCCTCATTCCCCACATGGAAATTTTCCAAATTGTCATTGTCTCCTTCCAGAAAACAGCCCATTCAGCAGTTGGGTCACTCAGCAACACGTGGGACCATCATTTATCTTAAGCCTATAGATGTATTAATGAAGTCCAAAATAGCATTTGTTTTTTGGAGAGCTTCCTCATTACGGTAATTTATTTTAAACCTAAAATATTTTTAAACTAAAATATCTTAGATTCTTTGTCACAAGCCCTACTCTTAGACTACTTTTCCCCACTCTGTATTTATGGAGAAGTCTTTTTTTACCTAAATTTTAGGGCTATAGATTCCTCCACGCATTTCTTCCTAATTTCATTGCCTCTGTTTCAGTTATCATTTCAAGCTGTCTATTCAGTGATGGTGAATCTGCGATTTACTTCCTACAATGCATTACAGTAAAAATTGCAAACCGTCCTGTGGATTGGCAGTAGGAGCTCATTATCCTTGATTTCTTGGGCCCTCTATGGAGATTAGCACGCTGCTGGTGCCAGCAAATGTTAGGCAACATGAAAAAATATGATTAAATTATTGAAAATGTTTGGATAAATATTAAAAGTTCCTTGTACAGTGCTGTAATTGAATCCATTGATGCCTGTAAACATTGTAAGAATTTTTAAGCTGTCTTTTCTTTTTCACTTTTATGGGATTTTAAAATAATTTTTATTTCTTATTATTTTTATGAATCTGTCTTGCTGGTCTGATGCCCAAAAGTGAATTGTATGCTATAGAATCCTGGGATGGCCCTGCTGGATTCTGACTCATCCCCTAAATTAAGAGATGGCTCCAAATGTTTTCTCAAGGGGAAATTCTGCTTCTGCATTTGAGCTACAAATTAAGAGACATCTTTGAAAAAGATGCTGGGGCTTGAAGAACATTCTCAAGGACAGAAGTGTAAAAAACAAGCTGTTGTCCATAGATTCAAAATAAGATGTAAATGCTGGCCTCAAGGCGATTTGTCCTTCACAAGGAAGAAGTACAGAAAGACCTTCTCTGGGATGCTGGCAGGCCCCAGGGAAAGGTGGCAGGTTTTGTTTTTGTTTCTCATATCGCATTCTTAAAAGGTTGAATGGTGCTAATTTTAGTCATGCTAATTAAAGGATCTTACCTATAGTCCCGATTTAGTTTCCTCTGCTTTTGTCTGAGAATTCAAAAGCTGTTGTGTGAGAGCAGAGGTTTTACACATTGTCCATGTATTCAAACTTCTCTGTGTTGAAATCCTTTCTTCAAAACCCATCAACAGAGACTTTGGGTGCGTTGTTTAAAGTTCTTCCTGGAACTTACATTTTTCTCTCTGTAAAATAGCTTTTCTGTGAGCAGAAAATAAAATCACACCTGGAAAGAGCCCCATAAAGGGTCTTGTGCATCACAGTATTTGCAAAGTTAGGTCCTTCCTTTCTAGGTTCAAGCATTTTAGCAGTGTTCTCTCCTGCTATTTGCCCCTCAAAACAGGTGAACGCAGGTTTGTTTACTTATAGAAAAATGTTCTCAGTCATACTATAATATCAATGAGGACTCAGTTTAAGGTCACAATTACATCTGGTCCATTTTGATTAGAGGGTGTTATTTGTTTTATTAATGTTGTTTGTTCATTTGATTTTGTTTCTGGAAGGAAAAGAACTTCTACTTGGGGTGAATTAATCAAAAAGGATTAATTAATTAATCAAAAATAATTATTCAAAAGGATTATTAATGAGGACTGGCTGAGCTTGATGACAGTGGGTATGAACCAATCCTTGATACAACTCTCCTTGGGAAATAGAAATGACCATGGCTTTCTGACTCTGTTTAGAGGAATAAAGAAGAGAGGAGCTGCCCACTACATTTTCTTAACACTGTTTAGTTAAAGTCCAGAAATGGCAGAGCCCATGATTGCCTTCAGAATGAGATTTCTAAGAACAGTTGAGAATATGCTCAAAGTTACCTCTTTCTGAGTTTTGAGAGATAAATTACACACTAGGGTCAAGTGACATTTTGTAAACACTACTTAATTATGACTGTGTAAGTTCTAAGACTAATTTCCAGGGCACCTCTGTCCTTCTTCCTAAGTTTTTCATCACACACAAAAAAATGCTTCTTTCCACACTGTATTTTCTGTCTTTAATCCAAAAGCTGAAACCAGACAGCAGTGTGTGTGCTCTGATCTCAACCCAAACATGCTTGTCTACTCCAGGTTCCCAGAAGAAAGTATTCATCCTTGACTAAAAAGTAAATAACATTCTTTATAAAATCCCAACCATTTCCTTTGTTATTATGATTAATAAAAGACAGGAGGACTGTGATTTCACATGATTATGGTGAATATGATCTTAATCATTGTTGAACTTCTCCATATGGAACAGAAATGATGGTGGATACCTGATGAGTAGATTCAAGTCTCTTCTGGGTAGTTTCTCTTCTCTATGATAGTTCTCAGTGCCCTCCTGTTCAGTGCCAAATAAAGTTCTGAGATGCAAAGTGGGGTTGCTTTTACTTATCATCAAATTCCTGTTAAGTTAAAATTATTCCAAACATTATCAGGCTGGGAATATTTTAAGGCTAGTGGCAATCAGCTCTTCATAATTATGAGATTCTGTCCTACAAATTTACCTGCCCTCAGGTTGCTCCCTTTGGATTACATCGATTATATATTCTGTTAGGGGATTTGAAAGTGCTCTGTTAGAGAGCAAAGTCTACTCTGTTCTGTGGCATTTGAGTGTACTGATTTATTTATCAGTTTAACCCAAACAAGTGGTGGTTCTTAACTTTTTTGAGTCATGGACTCTTTTTAAAGGATCTGGTGGAAATTACAAATCTTCCCTCTAGAAAAGGGTACGTATGCATTGAGAATTTTGTACTTTCACATTATCAATGGACTACCTAGAGTATATCCCTGAAATTCAAAAGAAACTCTGCCTCAGATATTTCAAAGCCTTGGTAACTTAGGTCTAAGACAGGCAGTTCTGACAAGTTTCTCTCATGGGAAATGGAGGGCTGATATTCAGCCACAAAGCACTGTTGGCTGTTCAGCATCAGTGCCATTCTGGTAAGATAGTGCCTCTGCCTCTTTCTCATTATGGGTATTAATTTTGTCCTTGTATTCAGGAAACATCTTTGGATGAAATGTCAGAAAGAAAGACCCAGAATGAGAAAATGTGATAGGCACCACGGAATGGAGAAGAAATTAGAGAGCATATCACTACTCTTGCTCTACTGGGGAACAGCATGGAGATCTAGCTTTATAGCCGTGTGGAACATACTCTGCGAAGGAACATACATCATATGCTGGGCTTTGGGTTACTGGATGTCCTATATTGATTGCAAAAATGGCCCCAACTGCAATGTGATTTTGCAGCTTTTCTAATCATAAAAGAAGAATCTGTCTATACTTCTCAAATCTGTCCTGAACATAGGATTTGCTTTGGACAGTTGAATATGGTAGAAGTGCCAGTGTGCTAGTGTTAAAGTTAAGGCTCATAATATTACTCCACCTTCCCCTTCTCTCATTTTCTCTCCTTCCTGTCCCTGTCAAAAAAATAGTCTCAGACTAGCCTGCTGCAAGATGCCAACTGGTCAGATATTCCAGATCCTCAATATGTAAGAATGTCCCTGAAGTCAACCACAGAGAAATGGATGAATTTTGTCAAATCTAGTTTAAATACTGGAACCAACTGGACAACCTAGAGACACATAACCAAAACAAATGTTTGTTGTGGTATATGCGTGAGGCTTACTGGTTGCTTGTTTGGCAGCATTATTACACAGGTAACTCATACATCCAGGCTAGTTGGATAGGGATCTAAACAACAAGAGGATCTTGAAATGCACTTATGTTCCCTAAGTCTTGATGTTGGGATATGACATGGAAAGTAAGAACTATTTCCTCAAGAACTTCACTCCCAGGTTTGGCATGCTTCAGCAGAGCATTCACTCAAAATTACCATGTCAGGAATTGTATTAGCCCTTAAGAATGCAATGGGGAACATAACTAGTTCTATTTTTTTTTTTTAAATCAGATCATCTTCTGGTGGATCCAGGACTCAAATTTACCTCAAGCCTGTTGCGTTGAAACCAACTAGCCGAATTCACACCTTTAGGTATCCTCTATTCTCAACTGAAATTGCACTAACTAGTGTTTTTGGAATGATTCTGTTGACAGTAGTTCTGAACGAGAATAAGGTTTTACAAATATAACCTCTTTAAGATCTTTACTCTTAACCCAAGAGTGAACTCCAGCAAGAAAAACCCAGAAAGGAAAGAAAGACCTGCTATTTATTAGTTTGAGAAAACTGTGGCTATTTTTGTGGGCTATGATTTATTTAAATTTTGTTAGCTCTTATCTTCCTCCAGGTTTTAAGCACTTTGGTGGTGATTCATATGAGGTCAAATGTTGTTACTTCCAAAACACAAGACTCTTGGGTGGAAGATACAGAAAGACTTACAGCCAGGTTTTTTTTATCTTTGATCCAATGCTCTCAGAGTTATGTGACTGAGGAGGAATTATTTGACCTTTTTGATCTGGTTTCCTTATTGGAGACATTTTATTGGTGATGATTTGATTGCCTTACATAAGGAGTCATGATAAAACAACAACAACAACAACAACAACACTGCCAAGAACTTTGAGTTCTGTTTCTCTCTAAATAATAATGCTAATTTCTCTTAAATTAACTTGACTTTTGTTTTTGTTTGATTGTTTGCTTGTTTTTCCATTTGCAAAGGGAATGGAATAGGAGAGTTGGATTGACTGTCCAGCTCTCACATTAATAGAGATGTTAAACATATAACACACAGACAAAACTCTACTTACCACGAGATACATCTACATTCATTTTAAAATTACACGTATTTTACCTTATTTTTACTAAGTATACTTTTGTAAATATGATTAGAAGCTTGGAGTACTTGAGTTTTCTTATGTCCTTCCATATAAGACCCCTGGGAGCACCTGTGCCCATCAAAGCTGCACCCCACAGCCACTAATCCTTAAAAAAAAAGAGAAAAGAATGACTTAGTCTATTACTGTTGTCACCTTCTTAAATGTTTAACAAAGCTCATTAACAAACTTTAGAATGGCACAGATAATATGTTAAGATATGATTTTGTCTCTAGTTATAATTGTAAACATGAAAGTAACAATAATAAATCTAGCTCATTATGTGTATTATACAGAATTCTCCAGAGAAACAAAAGCAGTATATTTTTATATATACTGAGAGAGAGAGAGAATATGAGATTTATTATGGGAATTAGCCTGCATAATTATGAAGGCAGAGAAGTCCCAAGATTTGACGTCTAAAAGCTGGAGAAGCAGGAAAACCAGTGGTACAATTCAATACAAAGAATAAAGGCCTGAGAACCAGGGGCATGGATGTTGAGGGCAGAGGAAGATACATATCTTGGTTCAGACAGAGAGCAGTTTGGCCCTTCCTCTTCTATTTAAGCCTTCAGAGGATTGGATGAGGCTCACCCACATTGGTTAGGTAGATCTTTGCAACGTCTCCTGTTTCAAATGTTCATTTCTTCTGGACACACCTTCACAGACACTAGCCAGAAACAATATTTTACCAGCTATCTGGACATTCCTCAGCCCTGTCAAGTTGACATGTAAAATAAACCATCATAGTAAATTTTGTCTTGGTCCTGGAAAGTAAGTAGCTATTCTCATCCCAAATTTCTCATCTCAATATGGACTTTGGGCAGGGCATTATTATTTTTTGCTATGGCTTTTTTTGAGCTAACTGTCCATGCATTGCTAGAGAATGTCAGTTTTTGGTCTTTTACATGGTAATTAATTGAAAATTTTAAAATGTTACTTAAAATTTCTGTTTGTTTAGGTTCTTGGTACTTTACGCCATCAAAGAATGAAGAAGAGAATAAAGGATATGCAAAAGAGTATATGAAGTTTTTAGTCTGGATAAACTCAGTATCCTGGTAAATGCCTTTTTCCTATACACTGTCTTATTGAACAGATAAACCAGTAAAAAGTTCACCAGATATCATTGACATATAAATTTGATTTCACTTTAACTATAAATTATTGATTTCTGGGTTCTAGGTTTCTTTCTTTCTTTTTTTTTTTAAGATTTTATTTACTTATTTGACAGAGATCACAAGTAGTCAGAGAGGCAGACAGAGAGAGAGAGGGGGAAGCAGGCTCCCTGAGAGCAGAGAGCCCGATGCGGGGCTTGATCCCAGGACTCTGAGATCATGACCTGAGCTGAAGGCAGAGGCATAACCCACTGAACCACCCAGGTGCCCCTGGGTTCTAGGTTTCTTACCACTTAGATTTTCACACTAGTTTTTTTTTTCTATTCATTAATTGGTCAATTTCTTCATCATATCATAAAATACACAAAACCCATGGCTGAATATCAAAATCTGTATTCTCTGAACAGAGCAAATTTAAAGAAAAGTCCACAGCTCTACCTGATGGCTTGTATAAATTTAATCTTCAAACTTAGCTGAGCAGTGGTGAGGTATTTTCAGAGAGAAGATGATGAGTCAGGTTGAGATACATTAAGTGTGAAGTAACTGTTGGACACTGAAATGGAGATGACCAGTTGAGAGTTAAATATATAAATGTAAAACTTAGAGGATTGTCTAGGCAGGCCTCAAAGAATGAACTTCCTGATGCCACCTGAGGAAGATAATGATCACAGCTCAACAGCAACATTGAGCAAGGCTTGTCTGTGGGGACAAAATTAGATTCAAAATTGTGTGTAATTATTCCCCTATCCAGTACAACCTACCATTAGATCCTCTTTTCTTCAATAAGTGTCAGCCCATTCTCTCTTTTACTCTGGACTCTAAATGGAATGTGGGGTTCTGGGAGAGGGGCAGAGGTCTGTTCACATTCCTTGCAGGCCGGAGAGGGCATTGAGTTAGCAGCTTCCTAGAATCAAACAGTAGTTTCCCTAGTATAAAGAAACTCCTGGAGAATGATATTAAGTGGTTGCTCATGTAAAGAATAAATTAAAGTGCTGTGAAGACAATAACAAAAATGTGTTGGCTTGAAAATGAAGTAAAATGCTCCATAATTTAAGAGCTATTTTAGATAGATAAGCTAGGTATTGGGAAAATCCAAAGCACAGACAGTAATAATATTGTTTGTTGAGTGTTATCAGGATTGGGCAGTATTTTAAGTGCTTTACATATGCTAACTTATTTAATCCTCACTACAGTCTTGTGGAGTAGGGACTATTATCATCATTTTATAGATGAGAGAACCAACATTCAGAGATTTTAAGGATTTTAACCCAGAGTTAAAAAGCTGGTAAGTGGCAAAGATTTGAATTTAGACAGTCGAGTTTGGAGATTATGATCTTATAAAGTACTTCCTGTCTGAATAAAAAATGACAACTTTGACTCCAACATGCCATACACAAGTTAAATATTAGCACAATTTATATAATGGAGTGAAAAAGTGCTACAGAAAAGGCTAATCGAGGAAAGAAAACTTTAATATTTTTTCTTCATTTAATCCAGAGTTTTATTACCCACTGACCATGGAGAAATCATCCAATCCTATTACAGAATGCTCATCAATGTTTTGTTTTGTTCTGTTTCAGCTGTCTCCTCACCAGAACTCTATTACTAGTGTTGGATTACAGTGAGGCTCACTATTAAAACACACACACACACACACACACACAAAGCAAACACTCTTAAATACAGAAAACAAACTAAACTGATAGTTGCCAGAATGGAGGTGGGTGGGGGGTTGGGTAAAATAAATAAACATGATTAAGAGGCACAAACTTCCAGTTATAAAATAAATAAATCAAGATCCCAAAAGTAACATAGACCAGAAGGAACAGAGAAAATAAACAGAAACAGTGACTTTATAGGTAATACAATGGCGCTAAATTTATATCTTTCAATAGTTACTCTGAAAGTGAATGGGCTATATGTCCCAATAAAAAGACAAGAGGTATCAGATTGGGTAAAAAAGCAAGACCCATCTATATGCTGTCTGCAAGAGACTCATTTTAGACCCAAAGACATCTCCAGATTGAAAGTTTGGGGGAGGAAATCATTTACCATGCTAATGGACATTAAAAGAAAACTGGGGTAGCAATCCTTGTATCAGAAAGATATAGACTTTATTTTTTTTTGAAGATTTTATTTATTTATTTGACAGACAGAGATCACAAGTAGGCAAAGAGGCAGACAGAGAGAGAGGGGGAAGCAGGCTCTTCGCCGAGCAGACAGCCCGATGCGGGGCTCAATCCCAGGACCCTGATGTCACGACCCGAAGGTAGAGGTTCAACACACTGAGCCCCCCAGGCGCCCCAACAAATTAGACTTTAAACCAAAGACTGTAATAAAAGATGAAGAAGGACACTGTGTTATAAGTAAGGGTTTATCCAATAAGAAGATCTAATAATTGTAAATATTTATGCCCCTAACATGGGAGCAGGCAATTATATAAACCAATTAATAACAAAATTAAAGAAACACATTAATAATAGTACAATAATAGTAGATGACTTTAACACTACACTCACTGCAATGGACAGATCATCTAAACAGAAAATCAACAAGGAAATAAGGGCTTTCAGTGACACACTGGACCAGATGGATTTCAAAGACATTCAGAGCATTCCATCTTAAAGCAACAGAATACACATTCTTCTCAAAATTAGGGGGTAGATCCCATTTACAAATGCCCCCCAAACCATTAGATATCTAGGAATAAACCTAACCAAAGAGGCAAAGGATCTGTACCCAGAAAACTATAGAACATTTGTGAAAGAAATTGAAGAAGACACAAAGAAATGGATAAACACACACACACACACACACACACACACACACACACACACAGAGTTTGAAAATGACCTTGTAGAGAGATGTCTTATTTTTATGCTGATGATAATTGCTACCAGGAAAGCTGTATCCTTGTGAGAAATATTTCAGCAAAATAGGGAAAAGGGGTCCTGGGTGGCTTTAACTCTGGGTTAAAGCCTCTGCCTTCGGCTCAGGTCATGATCCCAGGGTCCTGGGATCGAGCCCTGCATCGGGCTCTCTGCTCCGTGGGGAGCCTGCTTTCTCCTCTCTCTCTGCCTGCCTCTCTGCCCGCTTGTGATCTCTGTCTGTCAAAAAAAAAAAAAAAAAAGTAATGGAATAAAGAAGTGCTGTGAGGCAATTACCGCTTAAAGTTAGGGAAAGTTCTTCAGAAAATATGATAAAAAATATACATAAATTCAGTATGATCACATTTACCAAAAACTATTTTGTTCCTTTAAGTAATAATAATAACTGTAGTCAACACTTATTAAGCAGTTAGCATGCACTAGGTATTGCTCTAGATTCTTCAGTGTGTAAACCCAGTCCTCTCAATGGTCCTATCAACTAGACTCCTATTTCCCCCATTTCTCCCCTATTTCTCCCCTGCTAGAGACGTTAAAAAGATTACTAATTGAGAAATCATTCAAATCATAATTCTGTTCTATTATTTTTATCCTATTATTTTTTATTGTTAGAAATGTAATTTATTGCTGCTAGACATAACTTGCAGTTGCATGTGGCACAACACTTTTATGTTTCAGTACCCTTTTACGTGATTAAAGAAAAATTCTTGAGACAAGTATACCATTTCTTTTCTAATGACACCTACAACAAATGATATTATGTGGGTTAGGTTATTTTTCCCATGGGAGTTTCACTAATTTCATTTGTTTCCAGGCATTATATGTTAACCTTCTTCATTCATGCTGACATTAGAAGTCAACTGAAAACACAATTCAGTACTCAAACGCCACCCCAAATACTGTCCCTTTAGCTAACTTTCTTTAGGTGTAAGGAGTCTTAAAACATGAACTAAAGTGGGAGCACCTGGGTGGCTCAGTGGGTTAAAGCTCTGGCTTTGGCTCAGGTCATGATCCCGGGGTCCTGGGATTGAGCCCTACGTAGGGTCTCAGTGGGGAGCCTGCTTCCATCTCCCTCTCTCCCTCACTCTTTCTCTCTGCTTGCCTCTTTGCCTACTTGTGATCTCTGTCAAATAAATAAATGAACTCTTAAAAACAACAACAACAACAACAAAAAACCTAAACCAAAGGGAAAATTGCAGGGATAGTGACCTAGGTCCCAGTTTCAAGCAACTAAAGTTTTAGATAAGATTCCATTACCATATCATAGTTTGTGTATTTCTTAGCAAACAGCATTATTTTCATAATTAGAAAGTGAACTAAACTTTAATGTAAGTTTATATTTTATTTTGTTGAATTTTTATTAACTTAAAAAGAAGGTTATTTCTTTATTTTCTAATCGTTTTAATATCTTTTTTGTTTTATGTTTTCCATTATCATATTAAATTATTATGACTGCTTATTTGGAAAGAGACTTTTGAAGTTGTGATTTCTGAACTTAAATTCTTTTTTTTTTTTTAAGATTTTATTTTTTTATTTGAGAGAGAGAGAGAGCATGAGAGAGGAGGAGGTCAGAGGGAGAAGTGGACTCGCCAAGGAGCTGAGAGCCCGATGAGGGACTCGATCCTGGAAGTCCGGGATCATGACCTGAGCCAAAGGCAGTCGCTCAAAAAACTGAGCCATGCAGGCGCCCTCTGAACTTAAATTCTTAACTTAAATTCACAACACAGCAAGTCCTCATATATATGGGTAATTGGCTCTTTGGAAGTAATATACAATGATTGGAAATTAATCTTAATAAGTTCTGAATTCAAATATTAACATGTGCATATTGCTGTTTCTTTTCTTATTGTGGGAAGAATAAATAACATAAAATTTACCCTCTTTTTTTAAAAAAGATTTTATTTATTTATTTGACAGAGAGAGACACAGTGAGAGAGGGAACAGAAGCAGGGGGTGGTATGAGAGGGAGAAGAAGACTCCCCGCTGAACAGGGAGTCCAATGTGGGGCTCAATCCCAGGACCCAAGGATCATGACCTAAGCTGAAGGCAGATGCTTAACAACTGAGCCACACAGGATCCCCTAAAAAACTACCCTCTTAACAAATTTCTAAGTACATAGTACATTATTGGTAACATAATCACAATGTTGTACCATCTCTAAAACTTGTAAAACTCTAAAATTTATACCCACCAAAAAGCAACTCCTCATTTCCCTCATTCCCCAGTGTTTGGCAGCCAACATTCTACTCTGTGCTTCTAGGAGTTTGACTGTTTTATGTACCTCATAAAAGTGGAATCATGCAGTATTTGTCCGTCTGTGACTGATATTATATTTAGCATAATGTCCTCAAGGTTCTTCCATTTTGGGGAAGATTAGGTAGGACTTCTTCCCTTTTTTATGGCCAAATAATATTCATATGTGTGTGTATCATTTTTTTTTCTTATTCTTTCCTTTGTTGATGTACAGTTAGGTTATCTCAACATCATGACAATTTTGAATAACTCTGCAAAAGAATATAATAGACATCCTGGAAATAAAGCCATGCATATATGGTCAATTGATCTTTGACAAAAACATCAGTGGAGGGGCGCCTGGGTGGCTCAGTAGTTTAAAGCCTCTGCTTCCGGCTCGGGTCATGATCCCAGGGTCCTGGGGTCGAGCCCCACATCGGGATCTCTGCTCAGCAGGGAGCCTGCTTCCTCCTCTCTCTCCCTGCCTGCCTCTCTGCCTACTTGCGATGTCTGTCTGTCAAATAAATAAATAAAATCTTTAAAAAATATATATCAGTGGAGATAGGATGATCTCTCCAACAAATGGTGTTAGGAAAACAAGATACCCACAAGCAAAAAAGTAAAACTGGACTTTTATCTTAACCCTTAAACAAAAACAAACTAAATAAATTAAAGACTTCATTGTAAGACCTGAACTTTTAGAATTCATAGAATAAAACATAGGGGGAAAGTTTTATGACATTGTTCTTGGCAATGATTTCATCAATATGGCACCAAAAGAACAGGCAAAAAAGGGAAAAATATATCAGTGAGACTATACCAAATTAAAATGTTCCACACAACAAAGGAAATCGACAAAATGGGAGAAAGTATTTCCAAATAATATTTATGATAAAAGGTTAATCTCCAAAACTATGAAGAACTTCTATAACCTAATAGTAAAAGAACAAACAGACAAAACCCAAATAACCCAATTTTAAAATTGCACTAAGAACTTAAATAGGTATTTCTTCAACGAAGACATACAAATGGTCAATAAGTATATGAAAGATGCTCAACATCATTAATCAAGAAAATGCAGTTTAAAACCACAGTGAGTTATCTATCATCTTACCTTTATTAAAATGGCCATTAGCAACAAACAAAACAAACAAAAGCTGACTAATATTGGTAAGATGTGAAAAAATCAGACACTGTTCTACCCTCTACACTGTGGATGGGAATGTGAAATGTTGCAGCCACTATTGAAAACAGTATAGAGGTTTCACAAACAAACAGCTAAAAAATAAAGCCACCATATGATCGAGCTATTCCATTCCTTGGTATTTATCCAAAAGAACTGAAAGCAGGGTGCACCTGGGTGGCTCAGTGGGTTAAGCCTCTGCCTTTGGCTCGGGTCATGGTCTCAGGGTCCTGAGATCCCGCCCCGCATCGGGCTCTCTGTTCAGTGGGGAGCCTGTTTTCCCCCTCTCTGCCTTCCTCTCTGCCTACTTGTGATCTCTGTCTGTCAAATACATAAATAAAATCTTAGAGGAATAAAAAAGAATTGAAGGATCCTGAAGAGATATACACACTCCGTGTTCCCTAAGGCATTACTTTCAATAGCTAAGATGTGCATTTGGAAAGTTGTCAGACAATTTCTCCAAAAAGCATCTTTTCAGGGAAAAGACAAAGACATCCAGAAAGAGAGTTGTGTTTCTCAAGTTATTTTAACCAATTTTTGCTAGTATAATTCTGGAATTTCTCCAATGGAAACATATCTTAAACAGAACGGTAACAGCAAACTAGTTTGATTAGGATTTAATCAATTTTAACTTGAGAGCATCATTTTCAATTGCATTCTTTATGGTGTTATTTTTGGTGAACTAGATAGTTGGTTATATTATGCAAAGAAGTCCTTTAGTAAGAAAAAAAAACCTAGAATCTATTCATTCAAAGAACTGCTGTTTACTGAAGCATCAGGCTTCAAATATAATAATTTTGCAAATTAAATGTCAGTGTCCAAAGCTGTACTCAGGTTTCATTAAAAAATGAGAGAAGAATTAATCATGAAATGGAGGAAATTACTGGTCCTGTCTAGAGGATGGAAGGAAACCGAAGATGGAGAATTCAGCACAAGCAATATCTTAAGGAAATGAAATCAATCTTGGCAGAGACTTCTGGATGTCTTTCCAATATCCATGCCCCCTTCCCCATCTTTCTCCCTAGTTTTAGAAATCAATTTTTAACTGGGTTCCTTGCCAAGCTGTGATTATATGACTAAGTTCTAGCCAATGAGATATAAGTAGACACCTATATAAAATTTCTGGAAAATCTGCTTATAGAGGATCTACTTCTAGAAGGGACACTTCTTTTGTTCACTTATCTTTTCTATCCGGTCTGTAACTGAGACATGGTAGCTTGTGTCAGCAGTTATCCTGGACTGTGAGGAGATTTGAGGGAGAGAACAATGTCAGCACCAGTGGACTAACTCTGGATAACCTCTTTCTAAGCTTATTCTGCTAATATCTGCATCTTTACCTGCACAACAGTGTTTATGCAATTATTTAAACATTTGATTGTTTTCTGCCTTCCTTATTTTAAAAAGACTAAAATATGGATAAATGAAAGTATGAAACAAATGGTATAATGTAATACAATTGAAACAATTCCAGAAATGAGCACATCTTCAGCTTTAATTGTCTACCCATGAGATTAATGCCATTCAATTGTCTGCTTAATTATGAAAGAAAAGAAATATGTATAAATACGTAAATATAAATATGCACATAGTACTTAAATACATTTTTAAATGTCATTTACAAGCCAGTTATAAGGAACTGATTATTGTTTGACTTTCTATACTGCATTTTCCAGATGAACTTCCAAGAATTCATGATGGATAAAAGCAAAATAATCCTGTAGTTACTTGGAATCCCATGCTTTATGACAGTGTCATGATCAAAACAATTTTGAAAATGCCTTAGAACTTAAAAGAACATTTTTTTGAAAAATCGCAAGTGGTGTCCTATATTTATGTAGGTTTGGCTTGAGAATCATCCTTCAGTCATAGATCAAAGAAAGATAAATGTTACTGAAGAAAGACATGTCTGGGGGCACCTGGGTGGCTCAGTGGGTTAAAGAAAGACATGTCTGTTCTTGTAGGTATGTACATAGGCATGTTTTGTCTGAGTTCTGAAGTTGCCATGAGAAATAAAAGCATTTTTGGAATTAGTGTCTGGCTCCCAAGATGATTCTTGTGGAGAAACATTTTGATTGTATGACTTACAAATATCATGGTTTCAGTAACTTCCATTTCTTTAAAATGATACTCTGTAGTGCAGCTTTCTTATCTGCCCTACTTTAATGTCTTTGTTTATAGCTTCCCAAGCTTTGAAGGCTTTCCTGCCTATAGCCTTCATCCTGTCCCACTTACTGACCAACATAGGCATTACATAAGAACCATCAGCACCGGCAACTTGTGAGGACTTTGAAATATCATTGGTTAGTCCATCTTCCTCTCCTCACGTTTTCTCTTTCACAACCAATCTGACCCAGGATCCTAGATCTCAGAGTTAGCCACTAAGGGACCATATTGTTTGCTTTTGGCTCATTCTGTCTTCCCACATGTTGATTTATTTATGGAATTATATATCATCAGTAACCCCTATTCCTAAGATTTACAATATCCCATTCACCCCTCTGGATCTAAAGCACTTCTCTAACTTCCTGTGGACTAAAGATTTCATTGCACCATTGTATTCTGGCTGTGTCTTCCTGAAGACTGAAGCCCTGTTCCCATAGCCAAGAAGAATGATGATCACATAATTCAAAACCCTAATCCCATTCACTCCTGGAAATAAGACTAAAATCCTTGTTTCAACTTTCCCTGCCTCTCTTCCATGATGGTTTGAGGTAAAGAGTGTGTGTCTCTTACCATTTATATTGTTTTTCCCTCGCTGCTAGTTTCTTAGGCCAAAGAGTTTGTGGCTTTCTTTAGAAACAAAATAAAATCCACATTTTTAAATGAACTCTACAAAACCCTGTATAATGAGGTCCCCACCCATGACTTCAACCTGTCTACCTCTATTCTCCCCCTTATTCACTATACTCCAGCCCCTCTGATCTTCTTTTCTGTCTCTGGAACCCATCAAGCTTGTTTTCAACTTTAGGATTCTACCCTCACAGTGTCTTCTTCTGGAAATGCTCCATTTTCAAACTTTCATGTGACTGCCTCTTCAGATCTCAGGCTTTGCCTTCCCTCACCACCATAGGTAGAGTAATCACCAATCCTCCCCCGCATTCCTATTCTTCGTTTTTCACATAAATTAGAGGCAAGCCAAAGACTTGCTTGGAAAAAAAAAAATGGTTTTTAATTTTTTTTTGTTGACTGCTCCTTTCTCAGAATTCTGCAAATGACAACACCAGCTTTTCTCCCCCCACCCCCCGTATTTGGATATGTTTGATTTTTAAACTCTTTCTTGGCTTTTGTAAATTGAGCTCCTGAGCTTAACTGTCTGCTTCATGAAATTTAGACAACTTTCTTGAATTCCAAATTATTTTGTTTATAAACATTGCATGGGCTTGTTTACACAGCTGGTGTGAGCAATCAATTTACACCACAGCTTTAAGAGTTATGCCTCTTTCCCTCTGTCCCACTCAGGGGCCCTACCATCCAGCTCTTCTATAAGGAAGCAAAGCATCAGATATTTAACAACCTTCCCACTCAATGCAAGAACGTTCCCTGTCACTTCCTGCTTAGGGGCCATCCAGCATCTTTGTGAATAATGGTGGTGGTATGGAATTCACCATTCCACCAGCCAAGCCATTACAACTTTATAAAACCCTGAGACTTCCTAGAGACTTCTTTCTTTTATTTATCTTAAATTGTTTCCTGGAAACCTCTACAAAATGGTTCTAATTCTGGATTTTAGATTACTTAGAATAAATTCCTGTGCACATGCTGGCCATCTGGCCATCTGGGTAAGTATGGACAGGTTAAAGTCATAATGAGGATAAGATCATCAGGGGATAAAGGCAGGGATTTGAGGAGGTAAGAGATAAAGTTAGATAATCAAGAACAGGCAACTGTTGCAAGGTCGGTAATGTCACAGTGCAGTGACCGAGATACCATATGTGTCTTTCTTCACCTTCTATACTAGCGCCATTTATTTTCCACGGGGAATGCAGGAATATATAAAACCTGCTACCTCTGAAAGGAGAAAATTTTGAAAAATTGTTGGAGGGTGAAATGAGAAACATAGAAATTTAAGTCTTCCTAAATGTAATTTGTGGTATCCTCAAAACCCACTGTCTTACACAGAAAACAAATCCCAGTTTAACTTTTCTATTTCCCAGAGTCTGGAGCCTTACAACACTGAACTTCAATTGTCTCTGACCAGTGTCCCCAGACTAATTCCCAAACAAATTCCCTCTGTGAGTTCTCTAAACATAGCTCTTGAATAGTCTTCCTTTGGAAAATCAGACCTTTGTACCTCTTTTCCCTTATTCCATTACTATGACATTTATTGAGTGCTAAAATGTCGAGGTTATGGTATATTTGTCCTTTTGGTATTAGGGCCCGGATGTTGGTAGTCTCTCTCCTTTTTATTCTCTGATGGCATCCCTCCCTCACTGAGCTAGGGAACAGGTCCCATTCTTCCTTTTTTTTTTTTTTTTTTTTAAGATTTTATTTATTTATTTGATAGACAGAGGTCCCATTCTTTCACATGCATGAGTATTTTTACCTCAGAGAGAGGAATCCTCAGGATACAATTTATATGCAAGAGTTGAGTGATAGGCACACAGCCTCTGGTTACTTTCTTATCTTAAAAGGTTTACATATGTTTAAAAAATCTCTTCTAGCCTTGCTTTCTCTCTACCTCCAATTGTTGATTCCTTGATTTCATTTTCTTCTGAGTTCATTTAACTTTTCACCCTGTAGTACAAGACTTAATTTTTCTTTTTGTTTTCTCCATGTCTCTGGAGAATAAAGTTCTATCACAGGCATGAAACTCAAGCAGCCCCTTGAGGTCAAAGTGAAACCACTCTCCACAGTCACCTAAGTAGTCACCAAAGAGAGAGCCCCTGGGATCTTTCCACTGATAATTTTACTATTACTCTTCTTTAAAAACAAACAAACAAAAAACAAACAAACAAAAAAACCCCACAACATTCTAATCAATCTTCTGTGGGCTACTTCTAATCTTAGTCATTGCATCCTGAAAATTTTCAGTCCCATATTTTATTTCTGTTCTTTCCACCTTATCTGAATTTCCAATGCACAACACAGGAAGAAAGTGAATGAATGTACTTCTAAAAGCTCCCAATCACTCCTACGTCAGCGTCTGTAAATTCTAGTGTTAGTATCTTCTTCCAGCATCACTTTAGGGATTCTTTCCTTTTTCTGGAAAGCACTTGCATTCATATTAAGGCATATGAATTCACATCAGTAGGCAATAGACTATGCTTCATCTGATTTGATGTGAACCACTTACACCAACACATCTCTAATACATTCATAATTCAAATCATTTGGATCCAGCCAGAAGGAATATCCTCCCTTTCCTTTCTCCTTTACCACCTCTACTTTAATGTACATACAGCTCCAAAGCCAAAAACATTGAAACAGACTGGGGAAAAAAAAATCCACATAAGTAATGTAAGAATCTGAAGAGCTGGAGCAAGTTCCCAGGACTGTTACAGATTTGCCCCAGGATGTCCAAACAGAAATCCTTTTACTCTGGGGATTAAAAATCAACGGTTGAATTATTATATGCCTAAGGTCTGCCTCTTGTCCCATGAGACAATTCACAAGGAGAAGAGAGATTCAGGAGGATATAACTGACTAAGCCAGAAACATGTTCTACCAGATGTCAACGCATCACCCCATTCTGTCAATACCCAGCTCAGGTTAGCCTTATTTTGTATCTGCTACATCTCTGGAGTCTTCCCTTCATTAGACACCAAGACAAAAACTCAACATAGTTGCTAAAGCAACTTTTATTTTGACAGCTTTAGTATTTCATCATTATGCTTTTGTTTCAATGGAAAAATGTCTTCCCACGCTCTTAACTGAAGATGACTTTTTCATTAAGCCAAGGCTTTTTGCTTCTTCTTACATAACAAATGTGTACACAACCTACCTGCTTCTGGGTTACTTTCCATCTGTTCTTCAAACCCTCTTACATGTAAAAACAACTTTCTTTTTTTTTAATTTTATGGACATTGTGTCTCTATGTAAAAGGAATTTGTAGTCAACTTGGGTCATCTTTTCAGGCAACAGAAATGTTTCAGAAACTTTATAACAATTAATTTACAGAATAATATGTTTATAAAGGCTAATCATTCTATATTTTTATTTATAAGGGAATATCTCTGATGGACTAAGGGCAATTTAGATTAAGTTCAGCAAAAACGGGAATCTTCCTTTATCAGAGCCTGAATGGAGCTGAAAGTCATACAACACTTAGGATGTCACAGTAACTGGGGCAGGGATTTTCTAGTGTATTCCTAGCCTTGGACTGTTTTGAGAATTCAAACAAAAAGCGGTGGACCCTCTTCCCAACAAATTTACATGCATTCAAAAGTTTTCATATTGTATCAGGTTTGCTTTCTTCCTCTGAGGCCACAAAATCATAACCCAAATAAAGAATACCTGATTTAGTTCAATTCTTTTCGTTTTGATGACTAAGAAATGGACACTATAGAAGCTAATAGATTTATTTGAGATTCTAATTATTTAGGCTTAGAAATCATGTTATCTATTAATAGAACAAATATTTCCTTACTGTAACAGATTGTGTTTTTCTATTTAAAAAAGTTTGAATATCATTTTTGCTTCCTTATTGATGAATTAAGAAAACCATATCCCAGAGGTTAATTGGCCTCCTGCAAGTCAGTTACCTAGAGAGAAATATTTTCAAAGGGAGTCTCTTTTGCTGTTTTACCTTCATGTTTCAATGATCTTGGAACTTAAGCAGGCACTTACTATAGAAATAATTATTAATGTTAAATTTACTTTTATTATTGTATAATAAGGAATTTAAAGAGACAACAAAGCCTTCAGGTTGATTTCTCCAAAGGCAGCCTCAATTTTAATCTTCTCTGAAACTGTCCATTCTACTTTTTGCTCTTACATCACATAAAATGTTACAGAAAACACATTTGGAAAAATATTACAAGAAAAATGAGGTGAAAATTAGAATTTCACGGCCTTTCTTGGTTTCCTTATGTACATTGTCTAATTCCTGTCTTTCCATCATGAAGTTGTGCAATGATTTAGGACCGCATTAATCATTTTAATGTTCTCACTCAGTTGTAGGGGAAAATGAAATAGCTGAATTTATGCTAAAAATAAACCTTACAGATTTGCTGGATTGCATGACATTTGAGAGTAAACAACTGTCCTCCCTCTTGGAAAGCTAATCCTGCCTGGCTTTTGACTTTCCCAAGAGATTGTTCTAATAGATTTTTTAAGCTGAATGTCGGATAATTGTTTCCACAATGAGCACAGACTGGTTTTCTCAAAAGAAAAAATGAAAATGAAAGTTCTATCCAATTAAAATAGAGCTATTAATACTATGCTGTGCTGGAAAGGAAAAGTCTGCTCTTCAAAGACTTGTGCAATTTATCACAGAAACACAAATTTTCATAGCAACTGAAAGAATTGGTTGAAGAATTAAAAGCTTTATGAAGAATTTAAAAAGCAGTGATTTAACTCTCTTTAGTTGACACATATGGGAATATTAAGATCCGCAGTCTAGAGGAATAGATGCCATCACATTGGCTCTACTAACTTTTTACCATAGGGAAGATGGTTCACAGGGAAAGCCGAGTTCTGTCTTTTGGTTATTTATATCATATAGTCAGCAATAGGAAAGATTAGCACCATATGATAGGGTATCTAGATTGAGAATACTCCTTACTTCTTGATCTAGTAGATCTTCCTTTCATTTATTTAAAAAAAAATAAGATTTTATTTATTTATTTGAGAGAGAAACAGCATAAGCAGGGTGGAGGGGTAGAGGCAGGGGTAGAAGCAGACTTCTTATGGGGCAGGGAGCCTGACACCATGCTGGATCCCAGGATCCTGGGTCAGGACCTGAGCTGAAGGCAGATGCTTAACCAACTGAGCCACCCAGGTGCCCCTAGATCTTCCTTTCATTTTAACAATGTATTACTTTGTGAACAATATGATTTGGAATTTCTGAGTGTTAGATAATCTAGCTGTTTATTATATTTAAGCCCACATCAAGAAAAATGCCTTTGTGAATTGATATTCAAACTTTAACAGTTAAATGGCTGTTGATGGTATCATGAGTCAACGTGCTTAATTATATTCCAGCAGCCAACTTCTTATGTCCTTTGGTGCCAGACAGAGGATTGAAGAAGGGTAGACTCATCGTTATCTGTCATCAGAATGATATCAGAATGAGTTAAAACATTATATGGGTGGTGTTCTCAAATGTGGTTCCCCAACCACTTGCATTAAAATCTCCTTGGTTTTTGTTTGTTTTTAGTGCTAATTCCTGGACCCTATCCAAAATCTAAAGAATCAGGCTATATGTGAAAGCAGGTACCAAGAACATGTAATAAACAAAAATACCATAGGAATCTTATGAACAAAAAAGTGAGGAATACTACCCTAAGGTGAAAAGGCAGAAAGGCAAGTGATGAGAGAGTCCATGACTATGGAGGAACTTTCATGAACTGCACTGACATGGAAGATGTTTCTGGTGAGTGAAACATCACAAAAGAGCCCCACCATCCCCTGCGTGGTGGTTCTAATATCAGGTTTTAATGTGCTAGACGATAAAAGAAAAATATTTTACTCACCTAGGTCTTCAGGAGAATTTCATTTTAAGGTTTTGAAAAGAATGGAGCACATTTTTGATCACTAAATTATATCCGTCAAAGGTTCTAAATTACCTTTCAAATGTGAGTTTAGGCCTTCTTTTTATTTGAATTTAAAAATTATAAGTGAAATCTTTAAAGTACTACTCTATTGAAACATACATATTTGTTATATAAAGTTCAAGTGCACTTAGAGGGTTCACCAAGATAGATCATATGCTGGGTCATAAAACAAGTCATGGCACATTTCAGATGACTGAACTTTCGAGGTATGTTCTAAAAGGACAGGTGCCTACTTTACAACTCAAAGCCTGATGATACATATATCATGATGTATATGATGATATAAACATACATATATCCTGTGAAAAATAGATGAGGATATTTACACAGCTTCAAATGATCTCCCCCAAATTATTTATTAATTACAAAGGAAAACAATTAAGTTTAAAGTGATGAATTTGGGGGGGCCCGGCTGGATCAGTCATTAAGCATCTGCCTTTGGGTCAGGTTATGATTCCAGCCTCATGATCCCATTGGGCTCCTTGCTCAGCTGTGGGTCTCCTTCTCCTTCTCCCTCTGACTGCTGCTTCTCCTGCTTGTGATCTCTCTCTCTGTCAAATGAATAAAAAATAAAAATCTTAAAAAAAAAAAAGTCATGGGTTTGGGAAGATACTGCATTAATCAATTCACCAAAGTTAACATGTCCAATTAAAGGGGCAAAACAACACCATGTTCCTCTCATTGTGATGCACCATGGTCAGCAAAAACACAGGCCGTACCATCAGTTGATGACAAGATGGGCCAAATGGAATTCTTTGCCAGTGGTATAAAGCAAATTATTATAATTAATTTGGAAATTCCCATGGAACTATTGACTAAAGCTAAACATATGAATACTTACATCCCAGCAATTTCACTCCTCAGTACATATCTGCTAAAAGGTATGCGTGGTAGATTTTTCTTTTTTTTCGTCGTAGCCCGCACTGGAAATAACCCAAACTTCCAAGTAGATAAATAAATTCAGACTAAATTGTTTTGATTCTTAATTCAACTTTCATTCTTGTTATTGGTCTAAGAAGATTTCTTATTTCTTGAATTCGGAATTCATGATTCAATCTTGGTAACTTATGTAATTTTGGGAATTACTTGGGTTTTTTCTTCTAAATTATCTGACTTCTTAGTATATAATTGTTTACATATCTGTTCCCACTCTATGTATTTCTGTGGTTATCTATTGTATTGTTTTCTCTTCCATTTCTCATTTTGATGTTTGGGTCTTCTCTCTCTCTTTTTTAAAATATTTTTTATTTATTTGACAGACAGAGATCACAAATAGGCAGAGAGGCAGACAGAGAGAGAGGGGGAAGCAGGCTCTCTGCTGAGCAGAGAGCCTGATGTGGGGCTCAATCCCAGGACCATGAGACCATGACCTGAGCCAAAGGCAGAGGCTTAACCCACTGAGCCACCCAGGCTCCCCTCTCTCTCTTTTTTTTAATTAGTAAATGTAGTTAAAGCATTACAAATTTTGTTTATTTATTAATTTTTTTTGAAAAACTGGTCATTACTTTTAATGCTATCTTACTGTTTATTCAGATCTCTATTTTATTTATTTCTGATTTTTCTTTGTTACTTCCCTCCCCTAGTAAATTTCAGTTAAGTTTCATCTTTTTCTAATTCCTTATGTATATAAGGTCAAGTTGTTTACTTGAACTTTTTTTCTTATACAAGATTTATGCATAAATTTCACTATAACTTCTGCTTTTGCTGCATCCAATAGGTTTTTTTGATATTGTGTTTTATTTTTCTTTTGTTTTGAGACATACTTTGATTTGCTATTTGGTTTTTTAACTGGCCCATTGCTTGTGCAGGGATGTGTTGTTTAATTTTTACATATTAAGTACTTAATACATAAAATAAAAAATGCTCTTGTTGAAAAAAATTTTTTTAAAGATTTTATTTATTTATTTGACAGACAGAGATCACAAGTAGGCAGAGAGAGAGGAGGAAGCAGGCTCCCTGCTGAGCAGAGAGCCGGATGCTGGGCTCAATCCATCCCAGGACCCTGGGATCATGACCTGAGCCAAAGGCAGAGACTTTAACCCACTGAGCCACCCAGGTGCCCTAAAAAAAAAAAATTTTAACCAAGGTTACTCATTTAAAGTAAAGCATATCAGAAGGGAATTGGAGGGGATGGGTGAAATACGTGAAGGAGACGAAGAGTACACGCATTGTGATGAGCAGTGAGGAAGTTATCGAATTGTTGAATCACTATATTGTACACCTGAAACTAATATAACACTGTGTGTTAACTATCCTGAAATTAAAATGAAAACAAATTATTAAAAAAAAAAAGAAAAGGCAAAAAAATTTAAGCCAAATTCAAACAGTTAACTATTCTTATATAAAACAGCACAGATGGATCTCACCAACTTAATGGTCAGTGATAAGACACAGAAAACTCTATTCTAAATGATTGCATTTATATAAAATCTAAAAATTAGCAAGACTAAACCAGAATATTAGATATCAAAATAGATTGACTTTGAGGAGAAGAAAATTTGGGCGGGGAGTGGGAATGAGGAAAGCTCCTGGGGTGCCGATAAATTTTCCTATTTTTTTATCTAGGTGGTGTCTACATGGATATGATCACCTTGTGATAATTCATGGAGCTATTCACACAGGATGTGCACAGCTCTCTGTTGCATGTAATATATAATAAGCAAATAGCAAAATCTATATTAAAAATTTTATCAAAGGACACAAAAAAATCCTAAATGAACATAAACATTATTCATGCTTGGCACAATCTAGCATTGTAAAGATGCCATTCTCCTTAAATCAGGTTATAAATTCAGGATATTTTTTGGAAAATGTCACCAGAGTTTTTTAAAGGGCTGACCAAACTAATTAAAAAAATCAAATGGAAAGACAAGAGTGCATTAATAATAAAGATTAAGAGTAAGAAGAGCATTGGGGAAGGTATGTGATATGATGAGTGCTGTGAAGTGTAAACCTGGTGATTCACAGACCTGTATCCCTGGGGCTAATAATACAAGTTTATTTAAAAAAAAGTTGATATTAAAAAAAATAGAAATAATAGCATGTGGGGTCTCATCAAAGCTAATCATTATAAGCCCTTTAAGTAGTTGTTACTGGCCTTCTCTGCAAATTGTAATCAACCAGAGTTTTTTGTTTGTTTGGTTTGTTTTGTTTTTTAAGTCCTAGTGGTTTAGTCTGTCCACCAAGTGAAATAAATGAGATTCCTTGGGTTTGAGACCTAGATAACAATATTTTTTAAAGCTATTATTCCCAGGGAATCATTCCAGTTGGTAAAAAAAAAAAAAAAAAGAGCAAAGGACACTCACCCTAAAGGGTATGAAGACATTCTATAATTCCACTGTAATGAAATAAAATATTTTTATTTTAAATAAAATAAAATAAAGTATCATGTTTCTGGCCAGGGAACTAAAAGACCAATGAAATGCAATACAAATCCCAGAGTCTTGTTTATTTGGAAATTTGGTGCATAATAAAGGTGGAATCAATCTCTATTGTCATCAACAATACAATGAAAGAGTATGTAGTAGATAATTTCATGGGACTTCATTTTATGGAGAAAAATAAAATTCTGGAACACATAAACAAAAATAATCTCCAGGTGAATTAAAGTCCTGAATGTGACAGCTAAAATGAACAGGTGGGGCACTTGAGTGGCTCAGTGGGTTAAGCCTCTGCCCTCTGCTCAGGTCATGATCTCAGGGTTCTGGGATCGAGCCCCACATCGGGCTCTCTGCTCTGCAGGGAGCCTGCTTTCTCCTCTCTCTCTCTGTCTGCCTCTCTGCCTACTTGTGATCTCTCTCTCTGTCAAATAAATAAAATCTGTAAAAATAAATAAATAAAATAAGGTAAAATGAACAGGTACTAGAAGAAAATAAAGGCGAGTATATTTCTGACATCAGAGTTTGGAAATATCTCACTTGGAAAAAGAGGACAGCCCCTAGGAAAATAAGTAAGTGGGATGTTTTTTGTTTTTTGTTTTTGTTTTTTTAATAAATGAAAGGTAACTGTTTATTACTGGAGAGAAAAATACAAGAAAATCTAGATTCATTTTCCTCATGCACTACTTTTGTAATAAAGTTCCAGATATCAACTTTGAAGATATTTACAAGGATAAATTTTTCTTAACATGAAATGTTTTCTTAGCATGACCATTACTGTATGATGGACATTTTTTCTTAGAAATCAAATATGGAAATATTTTTATAGTTTACAAGAAGCTTACAACATTGTATTAACAGAAGATTATATATTTTACTGCAAAATATTATAAAAGTGATACAATTTTGTGGCTCACATGTTTAATTACTTGATTTGAACAGGGGAATGAAAAAAAACCCAGCAAGACAGGCCTGGCTTTTAAGATTTTTTGTATTCAATTCGTTCTACTTTCACATCATCTCCAATTAGCTGATACACATAAGTGACAACTGTAGAAGCCTGGATGTCCATCAGCACAAATGAAGGAATAATGTTTGTTTCCAAGGCATTATATGCTCCAGTGGCAGAACCTGGGTTAATGTAGAATTTATTCTCATGCTCAAATGCTTCAAATTTGTGTGTGTTTCCCGAGATAAGAATGTCCACATCAAACTGCCTCTGCAACAGAGCTAAGCTGGCCATATCTCCCCAAGGAATAACTTGATGCCCATGGATCAAACCAATTTTGAACTGCCCAACAGTCACAACTTTCTGTTCTGGATAATTCAGATTCTCATCGAAGTCTCCTCTCACAATATGAACATCACCGGCCAGCGTCTTGAGATAGTCATAACTCTCTTTGGTGCAAAGGTTTCCAGTACAGAGAATGTGCTGAATCTTTCCTGGCACCAGGAGCTGGTGGGAAAGGAGCTGGAATGGCTAACAAGTGTGTGAAAAGATGAGTGCTCATACTAGTAATCAGGATAGTGACAGGATTCCTTTGGACTCTTCATTTTTTTTAGATTTATTTTTATTGTTTTCTATTAACTTATTTGACACACAGAGTGAAAGTGTGTGTGCAAGCAGAGGGAGCAGCAGACAGAGGAGGAAGCAGGCTCCCCACTGAGCAGGGAGTCTGTTGCAGGCTTCCATCCCAGGACCCTGGGACCAGGACCTCAGCTGAAAGCAGATGCTCAACTAACTGACTGAGCCACCCAGGCACCCTCTTTTGGACTCTTCAAATGAGACAAATGTGGAAAGTTAAAGAACATTTTGACGAGATCAGGAAAAAATGGGAATCCTCATGCAGGTTTGGTGAGAACGCAATCTGAGATCAGACATTCTGGAGCTCCATCCAGCCTTACTTAGCAAAAGGAATGGAGTCTCCCCAGCGACGGATTCGATCAGAAAATAATTCCATACATCTCGTCAGGAGATGCCCAGAACCTGGGACAGTCATTGAACATATGTGAGGTAGAATGGGATTGAGGGTGGAGATGAAGAGAAAAACAGAGGGGCTTTACAAAGACCAATGAGGCCAAAGTGCCCTGAACTATACAGTAAGTACCATTAACTCTACTTCCGGCACGTTAAGTGCAGGTGAGAGAGGGGAAAATATGGAAAGGAAAAGAAGTCCTGTTTATAAGCTTTCTTAATTGTCATGTATCATCTTACAGGGATGAGAGAAATCAAAGTAATGACCATTGTGCTTAATTGTATTACCTCTGAGTTTCTCCACAGGAAAATAAGCTACTAATATCTGTGTGAACTGGTAAAATTCCCCACACACTCAAAAAGCTGCAAAAATTTTAAACAGTGTCACAGCTCTTCTGATGTGGCTCTAGACCTCCTTTTGCCAGCTGGCCTTGTGGCACACCAGTCCTTGGGCAGCCGTAGAGGCTTGGCTTATATTGTGGTCATTGAGGTAAATTACTCTATTCCTTAATTTAATAGCTATGAAATGAGCACAATCATAATGCTCACTTTATAAAATTGGAGGGAAGTTGAATCAAATAATTACTTGACAGATAGTGATCCCTCAGTAAATGTCAGCTACTACTTTTAGATTCTCCTAGGAATGTCCTTACTTCTGAGATTCTTCTTTGTACTCTATCTGTATCTTAGATGGATTTCTTTATCGTCCCCTTCATGAATCATGCAGATCTCCAAGCTTTTCCTCATACCTGGAACAATTTTTCCTAACAATATACTCTCCAAGGTTTTTGTTGTTGTTGTTTTCATTCTATCTCTCATAGTTCTTGAAATTTATTTTTTCCTGAAAGACTTTTTGAAAACCAAAAGTAAGGGAAACTGTGATATTCAGTCAAATTTCAGGAAAAATTTTCTGATCACAATCAGTGTATTTTTATTAGTAGTAAAAGAATATGGAAGTGGTTGAGTCAGTACAGTTCTTACTGGGAAATGCAATTGCAGCAGATCATTTTATTTAAAAAAAAACTGCCATAAATATTCTTTAGTCTGGAAGGCATCCACATAAAACAACAGACCAGATTTCTATTTGTCATTTTGTACAGTTACTTAAAGTTTGAAAATGAAAGTATGAAAAAAAAGAAAAAAAACTTACAAATAAGAATCAAAGAGGACTAATTCTATTAAGTTCTTTCCTTTATTTATTAAAATAAACTTAATAGATTTTCTAGAGTTGGGGAGATTGTACTATTTTCCACAAACAAAAAAGGTTATGCATTTTTAGAAGAATGTAATAGGGTAAGGGGTGAATGTTTTTTAATCTTTCAGAATAAGAATCAGAAGCTTGATGAGGAAACACCTGAGGGCATAATCACAGGCTGCTTGATCAAACCACATACAGATCGCTTTGCCAAGACTATCCTTTCTACCTAGTAATGTCACAGTGACTTTGAACTCCTCTGGTGCTATTGAAATCTCTGTTCACACAACTTGTCTTCCCACAAGCTTTGTCTATCAGTTGGCATTCTATTTATTCATGGAAGAACACCCCTGGAAATACCTGTTCTGGGACAGGGTTTGTGCTGAATGGGCCATTTGAGTGTTTATATATACTCATTTCCCTGAAAATGTTGTTTAGATAAAGCATCTGCTGGAAAATCAATAATGTGATCCATTTTCAAAATAAACTAGCTTGTTGTTCTGAAAAATGGCAAATGATATCTTTCGTATTTCCCTTTAAAAATGGGAAAGATAAAATTGTGTTTATATACTCTGCAAATCGTTTTCTTTGATAGTGTTGATGACATGCTTGGTTTCTATAACTTCACAAGGAACCCTAACTGCTAGACTGATTCATCTTGATAGTATGAATCTCTTGCAACATCTTCAAGCCCCAGATTATTCTTTATGGAGCAGACCTCCTTCAGTCCCGTCTGAGCTCAGTGTAATATCACACCGCAGGCTCATCATTGCTCTTATATTTTAGAGACCACCCATAGTTTCCTACATAACAGTAACATGGAACCTCCTGATACTCTTTTCAAAATGGTTCCTTCCTTCCATCCTTCAATATACTGTGATTGGGGCTCAGTAGTAGAAGGCAGGGCCAAGTGTTGGCTGAACCACACAGATGGGCAAGGCTGAGGAAGGAACATGGGGGCACTGTCATAGGAAGATTTTCAAAAGACTTTCACACAGAGACAGAGGACCAAGAAGTGAGTCTGGACTAAGGTGATTTCAATACTTGAAGCTCAGATCTGAGCATAGTTATGACTCAGGCTTTGGTTCTGTCCTTATTGAAGTAGCCAGTTAGGGACTCCTGGTGATAGAAGTTTGGCAGTGGTTCACCCAGGCCAACTCTTTGATTTGGGAGGTCTGATAGTAGGTCTCAGGGATCTGGGCCCTGTTACAGTAGATTCCAGGTGAGAAATTGCAGTAAGTATGTTGAGTTTATAGAAGTGTTTGGTGAGGGAGGTGAGAGCAGCATACACAATTCAGAACAAGGTTGGTATAAAGATGACCACCAGTGATGAACCAGAGAACTAGGATAATGAACCTGTTTGTCTTGGGCCATTTCAGGCTCAAATCACTCAACCATTCTTTATCAATTCTTCCTTTATCTTTATATCTCATTATTTTTTATGGAGGTATGATTGTTCCACTTTGACAATAGCATATTTCCCTAAGGGCTCCATGTCATGGGTTGAATCTTGTCTCCAAAAAAGATACATTGAACACTTAATCCTCAGGAACTTGGAATATAACCTTATTTGAAAATAGGGTCATTGGTGATATAATTAGTTAAGACGAGGTCATACTGGAGTAGCCCCTAATTCAACATGACTGGATTCTTATAGAGAATGAAGTGAAGACAGACACAGAGGGAAGGTGGCCACTGAAGTCAGAGATTTGAGTTATGCTGCCTGACTTTCCTTTGCTTCTACTAGATTGAATTTCCATGAGGCCCGGGACCATGTCTGATTCATCTCATCCACCCCTACAGAAAGTGTTCTTCACTTCACTCTAAAGGATTTGTTCAATGGAAACATGAAGGTCTCAAGTTTTATGTTTTATCATAATCCTTTTTTTTTTTTCAAATAAAGTTATGGGTAAGAAAACTGAAATATTTATACCCAGGAAATACTATGTAAGTCTACTTACATATCTCCTGTAATTCTATCCCCAGATAGCAGAGAACTTCCTATGTATTCTATTCCCAGAATATTGGGGAAAAAAATAGAACAATTCACCCTTGGGCCACTCGTATCTGTGAGAATATACTGTGTTCTCACAGTTCTCAGCTGGCTCACCACTGGTTAGTGTCTAAACTCTGGAAAGAAACATCCCACTTTGTTTATGTTCACAAACTCTGTTGCTTCCTGAGTGCTTCCCTTGTCCCCATCAGCCATTTCTCAACCGGAAGGGCAACAAAAAGCTCTTTTATTGCTATAGTAGCTAGTGATCTCAGTTGCTCAAGAAGTTCACTTACAGAGTTTATTACCTAGTAATAATAATACAAACAAAAGAAAATCCCCAAGGACAAGGCCATCCAGCCAGTGTCAGTATTATTCAGAAAACAGAAGTCATAGTGCTACCATTACCATAAACATGTCTCCTTTTTATTGGCAGATGTTTCACTTAAATAAACATAATCAGGATTTGGGAAGATTCACCTTGGCAGCAGCTAAAATGCATGAATAGTCACTAATCTCCTCGTGTCCCAGTTGCTTCACCAGCTGCTCTGCAAAATGTATTTATGGGGGTGTGCTGGAGACAGGCAGTTGGGAGGATGAAGAATCACACATTGCTCCTGATTCCTTCATAGTTCCACATATAGCAGGAAAACAATTCTGATTTTTTTAGGACCCTCATATACCATAAAATGTACATAAGTACCTGTTTATTGAATAGTACTCTCATAATCCCCCCCCAAAAATGCTGGTAGTAAGGGAAATAAAATAGCAATTTTATATTCCAGTCACCTTAACTTTAAATTATTTGTGTATATATACAATGAGCTTAGGAAGCTATGACCAATTCAGTTATCTAAAACTAACTTAAGAATACTTGCAACAAACAGAAACACACTCATGCTCATTACATAAAGGGAGATTTACCATTAAGAGTCAGTAGGTTGTGGGTTGGGGCTGGCTGACCTCCCAGAACTCAAGGTCAGGGGATAGAGAGAATCCATAAAGAGCCAAAGCATCTCCTCTCTCTGTCCCTTGTCCCTAGCACCCTGCAGACCTGTTCTCTGAAGACCATGCCTCCGTGTTTACAGCCTCCAAGTTATCTCCCTTATTCTCAAGTCTACTCACATTTCTATTTCCAAGGATCACCACTGACTAATGCTAAGCTTCTGTGTGTCTTAGTCCAGTTCCTGAGAGAGTCATTCTGACTAACTCAGCTCATGCTCCAGATGTCCACACTGTCCAAACAGGCCAACAGGATGGCTGAGGCCCAGTGTTGTCCTTGATCTGTGTAGAAGAAGCAAACTGAAAACAGAGTAGGTACCTGAAACCAACTTCAAAAGGGCTCCAAAGATATATAACAAAAATAATCCTTTCTGGTTGCAAAGTGTTGTGAATACAAGCTACACATTGTTTTGATCATAACCATTTAGTTTATCCAAAATTTGCTTCACAATTCTGACAACACTTTCTAGTACCTGGAAAAGATTATATTATGTGATTTGTAAATCATTGAGTAGAATACTGTTTTCTTTTGTATGATTCCACTTGGTAGTTAGCATTGATGTGCTTGTAGGTCACATTTTCTCTGTAAAAATAAGAAGTTCTCATGATGCTTGAGTATTAAGATCCTTCTGGTATAGAATTTTGCTGGTCTTGTTTCTAGAAAAGTCAAAAATCCACAGAATACTTTACAGTTCCTGAGAAAATTCAACTTAGTCCTTTCAGAAAACTTGTTTCTGTTATTACCTAGCCTGCCCCTATTAATTTTTCTCTATATTGCTATTATTAAACTCTATCTCAAAACTATAAAAGGACTTGTAATTATTCCACTAGAAAAATGTTTCACTTGATTAAATTCTGTTCTGTCCTTGAAATCACCTGAAGTAATCAACTCAGATTATGGAACAGTGATTCACAGTGATTCATATACTTCACATGGAGACAAGAGCAAATGTACAGTACATGTTTTTATTAATTTACAGAGATCCACAGTATTCAAGTATGAAAGTTTAAATGAAAGAGGTCATCTGTCAACCCTAAACCAGTCAGGACATAAAAGAACTAAAATATATAATGCTTATGGAAAATAAGAAATATAGACATATTATGATTCCTCAAGTGTGTTATTAGTTCATAGTTCATACTGATAGTTGACAAAGAGGAAGAAAGCCTAGACTTTATTCTCATGTATCTAAAACATGCTTTGTATTATCCTTTTATCTGCCTAATACAGTGTCTAACATCTAGGAGTTACTTAGTATTTGTTAAATGAATACAGGTGGACAATTTAGACATATACTAGAAACACATAAATATATAATAGATGTATAATAGGATAAGACCACCACAAACTCTCTACTGAAATCCATCAGCATTATCAAATGAAGAAACGAAGTAGATTTATGACATCAATGTGGAATTGGAGTTCAGAGTAAGACCTAAGAAATAGCAGAGCCTGTGCCAGGGTAAGAAGGTTGGAACACAGATACTATTTCCTAAGTCCTGGATAATGGACCTGAGAATAAAAGCTAAGATCTGCAGAAGGTGCCCATTAGAGGTTCATATTCATAGGTGCTGGAAAAGGCAACATTAAAAAAAAAAAAAAAAAAGGCGGGAGACAGCTCTGCTGACACCCATCATGGACCACATGATCCTTGTCCAGAAAGTAGTATCATCCATCTATACTCAAAAGGCACATGATATCACAAAATAAAATACTTGAGTCAAATTCTTTCTTTCTGAGACAAGCATGTAAGGAAGTACCTTCAGAGGTCAGGATTTGTGAGCCAAATGGGAAATGAGCTCACCAAACAACTTTGTTACAGTGAATAGAAGGCAGATGTGAAGAGAGTGATGAGACACAGGTCTTCCAGAACCAAGTCTGAAGTAAAAGCACTGCTTGAAGAGCTTTGAAAATAAATTCAGTTACTAAACCTGAAGATGGGGTTCGGTAGTGTTAGGCTAATTGAAAATCAAACAACAACAGAGAGATGATAGGATAATGGCAAAGAGCTGGACCAGACTATCTAGAAAGAGACACAGAACAGGGCCAGTGGGCCTTTGGGATAATTCTTTGGATAAACATCTTTTGGATAATACTTGCTTCAAAAATATTTTTATATATATATATATACATATATATATATATATATATATAAGTTGTGTACTATTTTGAATTTACATCTATATATTTATATTTGTAGGAATTAGTATGAATAGAAGTAATGTTTTAGCACTTTATAAGGATATATTCAACACTATTTAGTTTATGAGTGACTAATGGATATGTTCAGTTTCTGTGCTAGACTTACAGACTTGGAATTGTCATCCAGGCTTGTTGTCCTGCTCAGATGAACTACTGTGTTCATGAAGAAAACAGTGCAAAATCTTTTCATGTATTCCTGACATTTGAATATGGATTTATATGGATTTAGGTATCCCTTAGCAAATGCTGTTTAACTAAGAAATCAAAATGGATTAAATCACATTCTTCTTGAAGCAAACACTCCAGTTCTGATAGGAGAAAAGGCAGGTTAGCAGTAGACCATGAGTAGGCTATTCTAGAAGGGACATGAGGCAAAGAGCCTGGCTTGGCATCCTTACTATTTCCCTAATGCTCTGAGTTTCAGTTTACTGATATGAAAAATACTAAATTGAGTCCAGATGATCCGTAAGTTTTTGGTCTCTGATATTTATTTATTTTTATTATTTTTAAAGGTTTTATTTATTTATTTATTTATTTATTTATTTGATAGAGAGAGAGAGCGAGCGAGCATGCATGCACATGGAGGAAAGAGCAGAGGGAGAGAGAGAGAGAGAGAATCCCAAGCAGACTCCATGCTGAGCACAGACCCTGACACGGGGCTCTCTTTCCTGACCCTGAGAACATGACCTGAGCCAAAACCAAGAGTTAAATGCTTAACTGACTGAGCCACCCAGGCACCCCTGGTTTCTGAGATTTAGAGTTCCACAATGTTAATAGGACCCAGAACTTGACTGACTGTCATTTTTAAATACAAGTCTGGCATTCAGGATCTGTATTATATTGAATCAGAACAAGATATATTTCTAGTAAAGATAAGGAAGATTAAGCTTCAGGTCTCCTTCCTTACATGGAACCCTTGAGGCCTAGGCGTTGTTGGGAAGTGTAATATATTCCAGATGGGAGGAAAAGCTAGGCTGAAATCAGGGAGCGTATGGGAAAACATTTTTGGTAAATTGACTTAAAATATTTCAGAAAAAAGATAAACCTCTAGGACCCCAGAAATTGGCTGTCTTTTCCTTTGTCATTCTAAATTAATATTTATAAATACACACACACAAACAAAAAATAAAATTAATTAATATTTGCATTCATACCTTGTTCTGTATTTATAATTTTTTAAGACAACAACTTCTCCAAATTTATAAACTTTAGCCCCCACAAATCATGAATGGGGTCTTATAAACAAGCTATTATAAATCATTGGAGTAGTTATGCTCCTCATGTCTGAGTCACTGATGGATTATTTCCTCATCTCTTACTCCTATAAGTGCCTCCCAAGACTTTCTAGTTTCTACTTCACCTTTCACTGAGTTCTGGGAATCCAGAACTGTCTAAGTCTTTATTATATAATGAGCTATCTGCAGGACTGAAAGCCTTGACTCATGTCTACTGCTTCCTGAAATATGAAGGCCTGGACTCTGTTCATGGTGTCCCCTACATTTTCTCAAAGAACATTGTCTGCATTAGAGAACTGTTAAATGTAGAACTTATGTGTTCTGAGCCTCCCAGAAAGAGCAGCTGAATATTAACAGATTTCTGGAGAGCACCTGAATTTTCCTTACTACACACAGACTTGGTATTTAGCCTGACAGCCCTTCCCTTGGGGTGAGGTTTACACCTACTTCTCTGGGCATTTTCCAGTCATTGTCTCACACCTGTCCTAACTCATCATTCTTAGTATATAACTGCCAAAATTCTGACAGTGCATCAATCTCTTGCTTCTTCCAGTCCTTCTTCCCACATATTTCAATAACTGACCCATCAATCTTACTTTTCAAAAGTGAGTGTGGAGCTAAGTAATCTAGTTGACAGTCAGTTCAGGAGAAAGGTGAACAGAAATTGATTGGCATGATATGCTTAATGACATTCTTATGAAATACATTTCTCCTAACACTTAAAATCTAAAAATGGCAAGTTATTTTTTAAAAGATTTATTTATCTTTTTATTTGAGAAAGAGAGAGAGAGAGCATGGGGCATGGGAGTGAGGGAAGGAGCAGAGGGAGAGGGAGAGAGAATCTCAAACAGACTCCTGCTGAGTGAGGAACACGATGCAGGGCTTGATCTCAAGACCCTGAGCTCATGACCTGAGCTGAAATCAAGAGTCAGTGATTAACCAAATGAGCCATCCAGGCACCCCAAAGTTGTGAATTATTCTTTACTTTTGCTCTTTCTGCCTCTTTTTGCTGTTGCAATGTCTGCAATTAGAGTATTTTATTCTTTATACCATTTTTTAGGAGTACATTTAAACTTAAAAGTAAACTTTCTACATTTCATTTTGCCAAATGATTTCTTTTGTTCCAATGCCCTAAAAGGTCAATTTTCAGTTTGATTTTGATTATAAAGGAATACATGTTGGAGGGACGCCTCATTGGCTCAGTTGGTTAAGAGTCTGCCTTGGACTCAGGTCATAATCCTGGGGTCCTGGGATAGAGTCCCACATCCCCTGCTTCTCCCTCCACTTGCCTCTCCTTCTGCCTGCTGCACCCCCCCGATTGTGCTCTGTCTCTCTCTCTCTGATAAATAAGTAAAATCTTTTTAAAAAATAAGAATACTTATGGGAGAAAGATTTATTTTATATTTCATTTATACAGTATTATAGGATGGTATTATGCATAGAAATTATTATCACTTTATGTAAATGAAAAGATAAAGTCTTTGAAATCTTGAGTAATCAGGAGAACATCATGTATTCCACTTCTAACTGAAGAGTTCCTTTTTTTTTTTAAGATTTTCAATTTTATTTTAAGTAATCTCTGCATCAAACGTAGGGCTCGAACTTACAACTCAGAGATCAAAAGTCACATGCTCCACTGACAGTTGATGAGCATGTGATTCTTGATATCTGAGTCATGAGTTCAAGCACCACATAGTTGTAGAGCTTACATTAAAATAAATAAATAAATAAATAAGTCCAATTGAATAGTTCTATCTTCAAGACTTAAGATATAAACCTTTTAAATTCAAACCATTAAATTCCCTGGGTGTTGAGGTAAAGACATTTACAGTATTCAAAACAAGAGAAACAAAGACTGTTTGGGGGAACAGTGTCCCTTGGATTGGTCCCAAAAGTGCATCCACCAACTCTTTCTGGATACCACTATGACTCCGTAGGTAAAGCAGTTTCTGGTTTCCTGGGTTTACAGAACAAAAGATTTTAATGTCCCATGAGAATTATTTACACTAGATTCATAAACAAACCCAGGAAAACCTACTAAATGGGATTGGAGACCACTGACAACACTGTTTTAGTGATTTATCTTCTCCTGGGTGCAGATGAGTCAAACAGATTGTTTGGGTTGAGTTGTTTCTCTCACAACTTCATATGCTGAAGTCCTTATCCCTAGTACCTAAGGATATGATCTTCTTTAGAAATAGAGTTGTTGCAGATGTCATTAGTTTAGATGAGGTTATATAAAGTAGGGTGGGTCCCAATCCAGTATGAATGTGGTCCATATAGAAGGGGAAAATTGGAACACACACATATACATGGACGGAATATCATGTAAAGACAAAAGCAGAGACCAAGATGATGCAACAGAAGCAAAGAAAAGTCAAAGATTGCCAACAAACCACCAGAAGCAAGAGAGAGGCAAAGAACAGAGTCTCCCTCACAGCCTCTGGAAGGAACCAAACATCCAGGACTACGAGACAATACATTTCTGTTGTTTAAGCCACCCAGTTTGTGGTTCTCTGTTATGGCATCCCTACAAACTCACATAATCATGATTACTTTTCTGAAGACAAGTCTGTAAGGTTGGTTGAAAACATTCCTGAAAGATAAAAAGCATATAGCTCTTCAGGAAAGATGAGTGATATCCAACACTATCCTGCCTAACGTCCCTATTTTTAGATCTTCTGGTTTCTTATCCTTTTTATAGTAGTATGTCTATAGTTTTAGAAGAAATATATCTGTTTATATCCTGCTGAAAAAGAACTTGTAATTGGATTTCACCCACGTCAATAATTTCTCTTCCAAGCAAATTAACAAAAGAAATAATTCTCTCTTCTGTCAATTCTGGGAGTATCCCCAGTGATCCCTAAAGGGTAGCGTTCTGATGGAAAACCAGAGCTTGTGCATCTTCCCAAACACTGAGTAAGCAGTGTTACTTGGAAACAAAAGACATGTGGACTCCCTAGAAAATTATGGGAACTAGAATTTTGCATAAAAATTGTTTACCTGGGGGCACCTGGGTGGATCAGTGGGTTAAGGCCTCTGCCTTCGGCTCAGGTCATGATCCCAAGGTCCTGGGATCGAGCCCCACATTGGGCTCTCTGCTCAGAGGGGAGCCTGCTTCCCTTCCTCTCTCTCTGCCTGCCGCTCTGCCTACTTGTGATCTCTGTCTGGCAAATAAATAAATAAAATCTTTAAAAAAATTGTTTACCTGAAGTGTATGAATTATTGTCACCTTGAAGAACCTCAAATGGTAATATGGCCTCAGTCAAGGTCATGTGAGATTTTTATGTCTAGAAGGGAGTTAAAAATCATCATAAACCTATGCTTCTGAACCAGGGGCCCATGGTCTTTGGACAGTGAGTAAAAGACATAAATAGAAAGCTCTAGAAAAGGTTCTCCAAGCCCAGGATAAAAATGTTGGATTGCATTTTACTATGAGGTGGTTTGATAATCTATGACAGGTAAACATCTTTTTGATAAAGAGTGTATATTGTCAATATGAATTAGAGACAATGTTATGTAGCAAATAAAATGTAGCCTTTATCTGTGAATGTCATGAATAATAAAGTGATGAAGTAATGTTCTTATTATGTGAGAAAAGTAGACACAGTTTCCTGAAGAGAAGTTGTGGCAATCCCTTACATTACTCAGCTCTTTCTACCCAAATGTGAAGATCAAAAATGATGCTAAACTTCAAAACTTAAAGGCATAAAACTTGGAATGCCATTACCAAAAATCTCCGTGAGATGATTCAATGTTTTAAAGAGGAAGAGAGGCTGGCTATGATGGAAGGTTGGACATATCCCATATCCAAATACCTTGAAGGTGAAGACCCTCTCAACAAAGGTAAATTTGATCTCAGTTCCTGCATCTACCCACAGCTCAGTATAGTTGGCCCCTCCAGAGCTGGATGGTCTCAGTGTTTATGAGACAGAAGAATTCTCAGGATGTTGTCTGTCTTCTGTCCCCTGAAACTCTGCTATCACAGGTAGACCAAGCTACACATGGCTGATCACATGGGAAATTGCAGAATAGATACATTCAAATAAAACAGCCTACCCAGCCAGCCTGGCCTGAACTAAGTTTCCTGGGATCTCTCAGATGTTCTAGGATGTGACTATTTTAGAGAATCATGCATTTCAAGCCTTATCCTAGAGAAAGGGAATAAGACTCATAGGTGGCCTTGATGATAGGAAGCTTTCAATGAAAAATGGGAAATTGGTCTCTGCTGGAAATAGCTTGGTTGACAAGTAGGGTATTATTTGTTCCATGCAATTCACTCAGTGCGGCTGTGGAGAGGAGAGGTATCCCAGTGAGCATGGAAATTTAAAGTACAGTTACTCTGAAGGAGAAAGCATGACATTGGAGCCAGCTGGCCTCTGAATTTTACTTTGGTCCGTGATGGAAAAACAGCTGAGAACAAGGTCAGGATGCCTGGGAATTCAGGACACAGAGCTCCCGTTTCCTCCATCTACAGACAAAAAACTCAGAGACCGACCCACAGTTAGAGAATACCAGCCTAGAGAGGTTGGGAGTATCCTCATTTCTAAGCTATAGCCAAAGGTTTCTAAGCTATAGCAAAGGATAGAGAGCATTGTCAAGCTATAGGGCTGAGACACAAATGTCCAGAGCTTGGGCAGAGACAGAAGCTCCAAGTTTGCCTCTGCAGTGGGATAGTCGCAACATTGGGGCCAGCTTCACAGGGTGCGTGATCGGAGCTCTACCACAAGGCCGAGGTTTCTCTTTGGTTTTAATGCTCTACTGCCATGTTCTTGAAATTCTTAACAATTTTATTTTTGAATTTGTGTTTGTGACAGCTGATGGGAGTGAATCATTCACCAGAGGCTTAAAACCTCAGTGCATGCACAGTGCTAGCCCCTACTGACTCCCTCACCCCTATCCCATTGCCTCCTCCCTGCCATGCTGGGAGGGTTTTTGGCAACCTGCTCTCCAACAACTGCTATTACTTCCCACTCCCAGTAGGGGACTGAGCCTGAGCCTAGTGAAAGTCAGGTGTATGAGGGCCCCAGGGATCTGTAATAGCCTGCACTTACCAAGTGAGTATCCCTGTGCCCAGGTGAGCTCGACATTATGTAACACATCAAAAATACCAGAACAGGTGGAGAAAGACCTATGGACCACAGAAGAAAAGAAAAGCTCTCTTTCTGCTTTTTGAACAAGGGCCCAACATTTGCACTTTGCTTTGATGGTTCTGGGCAGCTGGACCATGGTTTCAAGTCACAGAAAAAGATCTCCTGCAGGAAATGTCATTTTGATCAAGCATGAATATAAGTCATCAAAATTGTTGTCTGGTATCTCTTGATGATTTGATACCCTTCACAGGATTAAGAATGTTAATAGTAGGGGTGCCTGTGTGGCTCAGTGGGTTAAAGCCTCTGCCTTCAGCTCAGGTCATGATCTCAGGGTCCTGGGATCGAGCCCTGCATTGGGTTCTCTGCTCAGCAGGGAGCCTGCTTCCTCCTCTCTCTCTCTGCCTGCCTCTCTGCCTGCTTGTGATCTCTGTCAAATAAATAAATAAAATCTTAAAAAAAAAAAGAAAGAAAGAATGTTAACAGTTATTATACAACAACCAATAGGTTTCTACAGAAGTTCCGGTAACAGGAGAGAACTAGCTCTCTTTAATTACATTTAGCTCTTAGTTTGGCAAACTTCCGCTATTGTTCCAAAGACAATTATAAATAAATAGAACACTGCAGGATAGTGCAAATGATTTTATAGGAAATTACAAGGGAATAGACACTCTGTGGAGAGTTGCTCATTTTCTTCCAGTCCCTTTTCTCAGTATGTTTTCCTTAATATGTATTATTTTTCTATTGTATTTATAAGATGATATGGTATATGCATTTCTCCATGTGCATATGTTTTGTATGTTTTATGTATTTATTTATATTGATTTGTTTGCCCCTACACAAGGCTCCTGTAGGAACTATCACCTTTGAATATTATCTTTCTTTCTTTATCTAATTAAAACTAATATCACTTAAGTAAAAAAAAAACCTCAAATTTTCTTAGGGAATTGATTTCCAATCCTTTTTGATCAGTATTCCTCTTTTTTTTTTTTTTTAAATAGATGGTTCTGGTAATTTCTCCAGCTTTTCCTTTGGAATCACTAGAGTAGAGCTAGATGATGACCATAGTTATTCTGGTTCTGAAACTGTGATTTTTTTTTTTTTTAAGATTTTATTTATTTATCACAAGTAGGCAGAGAGGCAAGCAGAGAGAGAGGAAGGGAAGCAGGACCCCTGCGGAGCAGAGAGCCCGATGCGAGACTGGATCCCAGGACCCTGAGATCATGACCTGAGCCGAAGGCAGAGGCTTAACCCACTGAGCCACCCAGGCACCCCCAGTATTCCTCTTTTGAGTACTTTCATTTCTTTAAGTTTATTGCATATTTATATTATAGAAATGTCCAACCCCATTGTGAAGTCAAACAACACTGCCAGGATAATATGCTTCAATAAACTTTGCTGTTTCCTTTTACATTTAAATTATAAATTTTTTTAAAGATTGTAGATCCTATTTGGATCTCACCCACATCTTCAGGACAATCTTAGGTCTTCCTCAAGTGCTTCTATAATAAATCAATATAACTGTCAAATACAATCAGTTTTTATTTATGAAGCACTTGCTGTTACAAATTAATTGTAGAAATGTCCACAATTCTTCACTCTTCCTTATAACCATAGACTTTGCTATGTGGCTTTGCTACTCATTCCTCTCTAGGAAGTGGCATCTATTTTCCTTCCGCATGAATCAGGACTGGCTTTGTGAAAAGTTTTGGCAAACAGAATATGTCAGAAGTGGCACTGTGCCAATTCAGAGCCTAGAGTTCAAGAGACCTCCTGCATGCTCTGTCTCTTAGAAGACTTCTGCTACCTTTTAAGCATGCCCAAGGTATCCTGCTGGTAGATGAGAGCCTACAAATAAGGATGAGTCATTTCAGCTCAGGCTGTCTTGGACCAGCATCTGACCACAGACAGATGCATAAGCAAAGCCTCTGAGATGAGCCAAACCCAGCCCAGATCAGCAAAACCGCCCCGTCAACATAGACAATTATAGCTATGGTTTTAAGGCACCATATTTTGGGCTAGCTAATTACAAAGCAATAGCTAACTAATATTCTCCTATATGATGTATTATGATTATACATCAACTCTCGCGTGCTAGTCAACAGGATGTAAAGACAAAGGCTAGACCCAGATTGACTCCTCAATCCCAGTTAGTTCACAATAAAACTGGTCTGTTGACATCTATACATAGAAGCATCTATGCCACACATACACTCAGTCTAATCCAAGATTGTCAGGCAGATCCAAGGAGAGCACTGTTTTGGAGACAGTGAGACAGATACACAAACAGATACACTTGGGCACTGCCGCACCTGGAGGCTGTCCTGCGTGGCTGGACATAGGCACAGAGGAAAAGTGAGAATTCACTGAGAAGCAGACTGGTGAGTACAGATACCAAGTCAATGAAGATGTTAAATGCGCCTAGCTACGAAGGAGTAATTCCTTAGGACAATTTTATTTAAATAACCTTCTGTGGCACCCTCGGGGTCTGCTCAGATGCTTCAGCAGAATGGAGATGTTAAAGGAGACTGAGCTGGTAGACAATGGACACCGTTTCCACTTCTCCTTCCACATTTTGCCTGTAAGCCCAAGCAACAGACACCTCCCATACAGAGTCACTTTTTCCTAGCTCACATATGGTGGTGAAATAATTTTTTGAGTGGAAGGGGAAGGAAAGATGTCTTAGTGTCTTCCCTGAGTTATCTACCCGGTATCACTCTGCACCTTCTAACATCCATATAAGCTGTTCTTGGTTCTGCTTCTTATCAGCACCTGGGCTACCATCCCCTAACTGACTACTGATCCCTTGGCAGGATGATGAATGTGGATGGTGAATGTGTGTTGGGCCACATTTCTCCTCTTGACATCTCTCATTCTATTTCATAACACAAACACAGGAAGATTTATTGGAATTTACTTTTCCTAAAAAGGTGAGATAAAGGAAATTCTAATATAGGGCTCCTGCAGTTTTCCTAGAGTACCAGAGTCCTGTTTAATCATTCTTGCCCTGCTTTAATCTATTCTTTTTTTTTTAAATTTTATTCATTTATTTGACAGACAGAGATCACAAGTAGGCATAGAGGCAGGCAGAGAGAGAGGAGGAAGCAGGCTCCCTGCTGAGCAGAGAGCCCAATGCGGGGCTCGATCCCAGGACCCTGGGATCATGACCTGAGTTGAAAGCAGAGGCTTTAACCCACTGAGCCACCCAGGTGCCCTTTCTTTAATCTATTCTTTAGAGCAAAACTAAATTTCTCAAAATGAAAGGAATATCATGTCATTTTCTTAATTAAAATCTTCCCATGACTTTTCATTACACTTAGATTAAGGTCTAAATTAATATACAATAACATATAGCCAACTCCTTCTTATCCTCTAAAGCCCACAGAATACTTTCCTACCTACCTTATTCAAAAACCATTCCATGCTGTGATTTATTACAGCTTGTTGTTCGTTTTCTTGTTGAAACTTATCATTTGGAATTATTTTGTTTGGTTTTATTTTGTTTCTCTTCACACCCCAGATACTATAAATGTCATGAGAGGAGGTACTCTCTTTATCTTGTTTGTTGCTGAAGCATCAGCTTTATCATCATTATGCCATAAAATAGATGCTTTTAAAACATTTTTTTAGTGAATGAATGGAGAAATTAACAACAAAGTCTTATAGAAGGAGTTACTTTTACTCACGAACTATTCCTACTATCAAGCTGTGTAACAAACAATCCTAAAACTCAATGATACAAAAACAGCAAGCATTTATTCTCACAAATTGAAGTTGGCTGGTGCAGTTTTGTTTCACGATGCAGAGGCTGAGATAGCTCCTACTCACACTGAGGGTCTGTGGGTCCCAGTCTTCTCCATATAACTCTCAGCCTTCTTAAATGAGGGGGCTACTGGGGCATGTTCTATGATAGCAACAGAGGCCCATGACATCAACCTCAACACAAAGGCACTTTGCAAGATTATGGTTCTATCAGGTCATATAAATAAGGCACACAACACAGTCCAGAGTCAAGGGGTGAAGAATTCCCTCTCATTTACTCTCCAACATGTTATCAAAACTAAGATAAAGGTCTATGCTATTCTCACTTTGAAACCCTGTTCTTCTTACTATATTATGTTTGGTTTGATTAGTGCGATGCTGTGAGGTAACATTGCCTTCACCATGATGATAAGTATTATTACCATTATCATTGGCATACTCTTTAAACTCAAGAAGTTGAAAATAATGTCTTCTACTAAAACCATACATTAATTTTGATATGGAAGTTCTAGTTGATCTAATAAAATAAGAAAAAAAACAAGGATCGTAATCAAAATGATTATGATCATATAAAACAGAGATGAAGAGAAAATCCTTAAAAGAAGTCAAAGGAAAAAAGAAACAGAAGTATAGAAAAACAGAGAATGACAAGGTATTTTCTGTTGAAAACAATGCAATCTGGAAAATAATGGAGCAGCATTTAAAGCACTGAAACATGGTGAAGAAAAAAAATTGTCAATTTAGAATTCAATGCACAGAGAAAAAAAAACCTCTTTCAATAATTTAAGGTGAAATAAAGACTTTTTAGCACATCAAGAAAGCTAAATAAATTTTAACTAGTGGACTTCTGAGATATATTAAGGAAGTCCTTCAGGCAGAAGAAAGCAATACCAATACCAATTAGATCTATACCAAGGGATGAAAAGTTGCAGAAATGTTAAGTGTGTGTGTATATATATATACACATACACATATAGCTCTTAAAAGATACTTGTTTAGAGCAAAAATAATAAGATACTGAAGGTTGTTTTATAACATATGTAGAGGCAAAATGCATGACAACAAAAGTCAAAATCTTAGATGAGATAAATGGATGTAAGGTTGTTTTGCTATTAATGTAGTGAAATATTATTATTATTGTTATTGTGAATTAAGCAAAAAGATATGCCCTATTTGAAATTAAAATACGTTAGCAAGATAAAATAGTTTTTAAAACTAGTGTAACAATGATAAAACATTAAATTAATGGAACAAGAGTAGAAAATTTAGAAATAGATAAAAATTCCTCTAAGAATTTAGTAAATGATAAATAATTCATATTAAATCAGTGGAAAAAAATGAATTTTCCAGCAAATGTGTTTGTAACTAGGTAGTAATTTTGAAATAAAGTGATATTTCCGCTGCTTTTCTGAAGTTATATTTTTATAGATAAGGATTAAAGACTATTGGAAAAAATTAAATCATGCATGGAGGAAAGGAAAACATGGGTGAAGAGTTATGTAACTGTATTATGGGTAATATAATACCAAAGCTCACACTAAAGAATCTGTTAAAAAAAATTGCTTAGTGTAAATTTAAAAACCAAACAAACTTGAAAGACAAATTTTTTTTTAAGATTTTTTTATTCATTTGACAGAAAGAGAGAGATTACAGGTAGGCAGAGAAGCAGGCAGAGAGAGAGGGAGAAGCAGGCTTCCTGCTGACCAGAGAGCACAGTGCAGGGCTCAATCCAGGACCCTGAGATCATGACCTGACCCGAAAGCAGAGGTTTAACCCACTGAGCCACCCAGAAGCCCTGAAAGACAAATTTTAAAGTGGAAGTTGTTTGAGCCATGAATGTCTGACAATTAAATCATTCATACATTGATTCGTTAGAAAATAATATACTAATGGAAGTACCAAACATACCAATAGGAATATAAACAAATGATGTGCATACACATGTACATACTCATTATATGTGCATATTTATGTTTTGTACATATATGTGTGTATATTTGTATATAAACCATGAAATACTTAAAAACACAATTTCACCTGTATGTTTATTTAAATACATCTTGGAAATAAAATGCATTTGACAATAAATAATGATGTGTCAACATGTTTAAAATGTATTAATAAATGACGAAAATCATATTATGAAACAATACATACAGTACTATCCTATTTTGTTAACAAAGATGTGTACATATACACATAAGAAAAAAGACAAAACATATAAAGCAACATTTTAAGAGTTTTTTTATGAAAGATGGGATTATGGATGATTTTTTCATTTTGTTCTACTCTATCAAGTTTTATCATTAATGCTTTAGTTAATTTCTAGAGTAAAAATAAAATTTTAATTAATATTTAGACAAATAAAACAATACAAACAAGTATTTCCTGAATACTTGGACAATACTGGACACAGCAACCGAAGTTTTGGTAGCAAATAGAATCTGTTGTAAATTTACACAGGCGGAATGTTTGCACTTTCCATGTGATAGGTCAAACAGATGTCGCCACTTACAAAATTCCTCTTCATGACACTGAGCAGATTAGTTTCACCATTGAACGTAACTACTTCCCCAGCATGATTCTCCCTTAAGAAAACTCTAACCATGGCCACGTGCACTACTGTGTCTCTCCCTGAACAAAATATTAACCTCATTTGGGCATTTTTAACATTACTCATACTAACATCACCAAAGAAATTATGAAAAAGTTCAGTTTCTTAGGTAGAAAAATAAAGCTACAGCATTGTTATTGATAAGGCATTTAATTGTAAAAAATGAGATCACTGACTAGGATTATATTCTTTGTTAACTTAAGATTCCTAAAACTTTCTCTAGATTAAGACCATGTTTACATGTCTAAAATAATTCTCCTTGGATATTTTTGAGAATATAAAGGGAGAGTTCTTCAGGTTCTCCCTCTTTTCTTTTTTAGTAACATACAACATTCCAGAAAAATCAGATGAACATGAGGACATAAACTCTCGAACTTGAATTCACTTACTAGGATAAGGAGACAAGGAAAAAGTGTGTTTTTTGTCTTGCTTTTAAGAAGATTCATGACATGCCAGCTCGGCAACTTCTGACTGTCCATCTTAGCATGGCAACCTCCATAGCTCCAAGATGAATTTCACCTCCAAATGTTTAGAAATGCCATTAAAAAGTGAAGAATCCATTTGTGACAACATGGATGAACATGGAGTGCATTATGCTAAGTGAAATAAACCAGACCCAGAGAGGCAAATACTTCGTGGTCTCACTTCTATGAGCAATTTTAAAAATTCAAGCTCATAGGGGCACCTGGGTGGCTCAGGGGGTTAAAGCCTCTGCCTTTGGCTCAGGTCATGATCCTAGGGTCCTAGGATCGAGCCCCACGTCGGGCTCTCTGCTCAGCAGGGAGCCTGCTTCCTCCTCTCTCTCTGCCTGCCTCTCTGCCTACCTGTGATCTCTGTCTGTCAAATAAATAAATAAAATCTTTAAAAAAAAAAAAAAGTCAAGCTCATAGAACCAGAACATAGACTGGTGTTGCCAAGGGCTGGCAATTAAGGGAGAGGGAAAAATATTACTCACAGGACAATGAATAGCATGGGGACCATAATAAACGATACTCTATCACATACTTAAAATTTGGCAAGAGATCTTAAGTGTTCTTACCATACATACATGTACAAAAGGTAACTATGTTAGGTGATAGATGTGTTCATTAACTTGACTGTGGTAATCATTTCACAACATATGCATATGTTAAATCATCAGGATATATACCTAGAAAATCCCTTCGTACAACCTAAGTGTATGCACTTTTTGTCAATCATACATCAATAAAGCTGAAAAATAATAACAATTAGTAAGAATAAAATCATAATAATTGATAATAATAATAATTAAAAAGAAATAAAGAATCAAGAATTTCACCAAGCATGCTGATGACCCATGCAGTGGGGGTGCAGGGTGGCTTTGTAGTGGCTGGAAGGGAAGGGAATGGAGTTCAAAGATAGCTTCTGAGTCCCATTAGTTCTGTTTCTTTGTCTGATTGTCGGTAACACAGGTGTTCAGTTTGTAAAAATTCAGGGTCCTCTACACTTAAAGTGTCACAAGTTTCATAGAATGAGAGTCATATTAACATTGCTCCAGGTTATACAAAAATTAACTTTAAAAAAAAAAGATTTTATTTATTTATTTGATAGAGAGAATGACAAAACATGAGAAGGGAGAGGTCACAGGGAGAAGCAGACTCCCCACTGAGCAGGGAGCCCGATGGGGGACTCGATCATGGGACTGCAGGATCATGACCCGAGCCAAAGGGGTAGATGCTTAACCAACTGAGCCACCCAGGCGCCTGAAAATTAACTTTTTGTTCTGTTTGCAGCCCAATGTTTTCTTAATGCTCATTTGTGTTAAAACCAACGAAAAGAACACACTCACTATTTTTAAGCATCATAAAGCCAAAGCGTTTTGGGGTATATTAATACAACTTTCTTAAATACAAGCTTTGTATATTTGGGGAAAAAAAATCCATAAACACTAAAAGAATGCCTGGGTCTAGATGATGTTGGCAATTAATTAGAATAGGTTCCAACAAATAATTTTTAAATGTCTCTGAACTTGACATAGCTTATCTAATTAGGTTTGCCATAATCTTAGAGGACTCATCATTTTTCCTTTCCAGTGTGAAATTACTAAATGCAAAGGAAATAATCATATCATGGAACATCAAAATGACAGAAGCTGTTACCAAAATATCTGTACGATGATTTTAGTTGTGTTAAATCAGTATGCCCAAACTGCTTTAGACAGGACTGTAACAAATATGAATCGAAGACATCTCTTCAAGGAGTGGGAAAGGCAAACATAAGGCAATTGTCACAGAAGCATCGAGGGAACTGTTGTTCCAGTATGCTGAGATCCTAACATGGAAGATGGACTCATTAGCAGGACTTCAGCATTGACATGAAAGATGCCACGTGAGTAGTCTTAAATGAACTGAATTAGCTTGGACAAGACTTGGAGTACTCCCTGAGCCCCAATTTTCTTGACTGTTGAATGGGGATCTTCTGGTTTTTTAAGATTAGAGAAAGTATATAATGAGCCTGGCAGAGAGCCTTGCCATAAGCAAACAGCATTACCAGGAACCTGAGCACCATGAAATGCATAGAACAGTTTTGGGCAAAATATAACTACTGTTCAAATGTTATCATACTCATTTTATCCAAATGAATTAAGAAACCATTCTCAGCAGATTGACCCATTCTAACTCTTATTCATGAATTATTTCTTATTTTCTAACACAAGATTCCTCATCATATCCTAATTTGGGGGATCAATTCAAAATATCATTGACATGGTTTACAGTCACTGGTCTAAATGTGCAAACTATTTATTTAATATGTTATTATGATGTGACCCTACTTTCTTTCATCTTCCAAGCAAGCACAGTTCTTTTAAAAGTAAATTTTGATGCAGAACTGCAAGTAATTTGAGATTTTATGTCATTGTCTAGAATTCACTCATTCAACAAATGAGTGTGTTATGTGTTGTGTGCCAGGTTGTTCTAGGGGCCCAGAATATAATACTGTAGTGATCTATTCAAAGACCCCATTCTTCCAGGAGCTTCTATTATAACAAAAGGTCCACAGTTAACAATAACTAAAAACCAAGTCATTTAGTGTCGTAGTAAAATTATATAGAGTACAAGTGCTATAAGAAATAAACAAAAATAGAGCAGGGTAGCAGAGATTTGGAGTGGGAGGGGGTAGTTCTCATTGAGCAAGTGACGTCTGACCCTTGATGCAGAGACTTAGCTGGGGGAAGTCATTGCAAACAAGAGGGTATGACCAGTGCAAAGGCCAGAAGAGGGAGGAGGCTGTCGTGGGGCTGGAGCACAGTGAGCGAGAAGACTGTGGTACAGAGGAGCCAGACCGTAGGTCACTCGGAGGACATCAGCTTTCTCTTGGACTGGAATGCAGTATTTAAGTACAGGAGTCTCATGATGTAACTTGCTGAGTTTTTAAAAATGCACTCAAGATTTTAAAAGGCTCACAGGATCAGCCTGTCTGCTGTGTCAAGGAGGCACTTTAGGAAGACCAAGGGGAAAAGCAGAAAGACCCGTTAGGAGGTGATTATGCAGACAAGAAATTCTGGTGGTTCCAACAAGCATTGTAACAGTGAGGGCTGTCAGAAGTGGTTGGATTTGGGATGTATTCTGTAGGAAAAAACAACAGGAATTTGTGACAGATTGGTCTGGGATCTGAGAGGAGATTAGCAAATGCTCTGTTTTCACAGAAAATTATTATGCGGGAAAACACTGTATTTTTAAATTTAAACTCTTATACGCTTTTGTTTGCTCAAAATGTGTTCTTTCTGTTGGATTGTACATAATGAAGCTGCATGTAAAAGAAATGAAAGCTTTGTTAACATATTTTTCACAACGTTAGCACAGTGAGTGTGGGGAAGAGAGGTCTGGACAAGAGGGTCTCCGTAACCATGAGCACTGCGTGCCACGGCCGTCCGCTCCGACTCCTGAGAGGACGGCTATGTTGCGAATGCCCTCAGTTTATTTCATTTCCATCAACCAAAGTTCAAGTGACATTTAATGATTTCATTAATCAAAATTCTGCTGGTTTTTGACCTTGGGGTGCCCAAATCTGTGACTTTTTATCCTTTCCTGCAATCTTGCCAGGCAGTCTTAAAGAAGAATTCTAGATTGCTGTCAGCAGAAAATCACTTGCTGTTCTTTGAGGTGTCAAAATCCTGTCATTTCTGCAGGTGTGGCCCATTGTGACTCAGGCGATGAGATGAGGCTTTGATTTTATTGTCACTTTCTTTTCTCTTAACTAAGAGGGTACCTCCCTTCTAATTCTTTATGCATGTGTGTGTCACATCAAGTATTACGTAATTGCTTTAATGCAGAAACTTAGCTGTTTTATCCTTTTAGGCGCTTCTTGTCAAAGAGAGAATTCTGCAGCAAAACTTTTTCCATCTGTAAAAATTGTATTGGACAATCTCATAAATGGTGGAAGATTTGAAATACTTATTTTAAATAAATAAATACATGTTGAATGATTAATTGACTGATCATGTAGTGAGAGACTGGGTCTCTTTTCTGAGAGACTCTGGGGACAGGAAAAATCCTGATTGGTTGAGGGAGAAACATAGGAATCTTCCACACTTAATATAAGGTCGTCTCTTGCTCTTCTGCAGTGTTATTCCACGTAACATTTTTTACTTGGTTCTTCATAAGAACAATGCATTGTGCCTCCTCCGAGAACCACGGAAATCATTCTCGAGTACTTCAAAGAGGCATTATTTATTTATTTTAACCCATGCTACTTACTTAATTCATTGTATGCGTCTTCAAGTGTTACAGGTGTCAGGGTGGAAAGTAAAGCTATTTTCTCTTACCTCAATCAAAACCATCTCTTTTCTCTGCTTGTGAGCATGGCGCTGTTCTCCCCCCCACCGCCCCCAACAAAATGCTGTCCTGAGAAAAATTCCAAATCCTCTCCAATGCCCACTGTATCCCCGCAGCTTGGTGAGTACCAAGCAATCTGAAATATAGCAGTTGGAGCTCGTAAGAAACTCACAGGCCAACAAGAGAAACCACAGTGCACCTCGCTGAGGTATCAGGTACTTCTAAATCGTTCTTTGTTTCGAGCAAGAGATAAATGATTAGCCTGCTAACTTACTATATTTTTGAGATCCAGGTGGCAGCTTCTTGAATAGGCCTCACTAGGGCTTGGTTGGCACAGCTTTCACAGAGGGAATCCACATCTGTGTCTGAGGGGGGAGTCTGTGCCATAGGAAAATAGCCCTGGACTGAGAGTCAGGATACCCACAACTCTGCCACTAAGTGGGAAAGCAATTTATCATTGCTCCTCCGATTATCATTGCAGGAGAAGGCTGTTTTTATCAATTAGGTCTCTAAAGATGCTATTATGTGATTCCACTGGATTTATCAGTGGCAACCTTAGTAGATAAAGATGATATTATAAAGGGAATGCATTGTTCTACAATCTTCTGTGGCATTATTTCTCCTCTCTCCTAAGAAAAACCCCTTATTTTTAGAGTAACTTTAGGTTTACGACAAGATTAATGGGTAAGAACAGAGATTTCCTGTATGCTTCTTAACCCCATTTGTACATAACCTCCCACATTATCAACTTCATTCACCAAAATGGTACATTTATGTACCAAGGACAAACCTACATTGACACATCATTATCACCTAAAATCCATAGTTTACTTCAGGGTTCATTCATGTTGTTGTACATTCTATGGGTTTGGACAAATGTATCATGACATGTATTCATCATTAAAATATCATACAGGGTATTTTTACTGCCCCCTAAAAATCCTCTGTCTTCTGCCTATTTAACCCTTCTTTCCACCCCTGGCAACCATTGATTTTGTCATTGTCCCCTACAGCTCTGTCTTTTCCAGACTGTTGTATAGCTGAACTCATTCAGTACGGAGCCTTCTGATTGACTTCTTTCACTTTGTAGTATGCATTTAGGGTTCCTCCATGTCTTTTCATGGCTTGACAGCTCATTTTTTTTTTCAGTGCTGACCAATATTCCATTATCTGCCTGCACCAGTTTATTTATCCTTTTACTTACTAAAGGACATCTTGATTACTTCCAACTTTTGGTAGTTATGAATAAATATTTATTCTAGAAACTTTTTTTTAGATTTATTTATTTATTTGATAGAGCACAATGGGGAGGGCAGAAGAGAGAGAATCTCAAGCAGATTCTTCCCTGAGTACAAAGCCCAGTGGGGAGCCTGATCCCAAGACAGACTGAGCCTCTCCAGGTGCCCCTAGAAACACTTTTAATTATTTATACTGTGAACATCAGTGTGCAGGTTTTTATATGGACATCAATTTTCAATTCCTTTGGACAAATACCAAGAAATGCAGTTTCTGGTTCACATGATAAAAGCATGTTTAGTTTTGTAAGAAACCTCCAAACTGTCCTCCAAAGTAGCTACACCATTTTGCATTCCCACCAACGATGTGTGAGCTTTCCTGTTTCTCCACATCTTCATTTGCATTTGGTGCTGTCAGCACGCTGGGTTTTGACCATTTTATTTATTTTTATTTACTTATTTATTTATTTTATAGATTTTATTTATTTATTTGACACAAACACAGAGAAAGAGCACACACGCAGGGGGAGCAGCAGAAGGAGAGGGAGAAGCAGGGTCCCCCCTCAGCAGGGAGCCCAATGCAGGGCTTGATCCCAGAATTCTGGGATCATGACCTGAGCCAAACGCAGACTCTTAACCTAAGAGAGCCACCCAGGCTCTGCAGGTTTTGACAATTTTAACAGGTATATAGTGGTGTCTCATTTTTTTTCTATGTGGAATCTTAATTTTTTAAAAATTTAATTTTATTTTTTTCAGTGTTCCAAAATGCATTGTTTAAGCACCACACCCAGTGCTCCATGCAATACGTGCCCTCCTTAATACCCACCACCAGGCTCATCCATCCCCCCACTCCCCTCCCCTCCAAAACCCTCAGTTTGTTTCTCAGAGTCCACAGTCTCTCATGCTTCATCTTCCTCTCTGGTTTCCCCCAACTCACTTCTCCTCTCCATCTCCCAATGTCCTCAGTGTTATTCCTTATGCTCCACAAGTAAGTGAATCCATATGATAATTGACTCTCTGCTTGACTTATTTCACTCAGCATACTGGGAGAGTTTATGCTGAGTGATGTCTCATTTTTGTTTTAACTTACCTTTCCCTGATGACATGTGATATGAAGTATCTTTTCATGTGTACTTTTGCCATCTGTATATGTTCTTTGGTGAGGTGACTGTTAAAATCTTTGGTCCATTTTTTAATTGGGTTGTTTGTTTTCTTACTGTTGACTTTTGAGGGTTCTTTGTATATTTCAGAAAGCAGTCCTTTGTCAGATGTGTCTTTTGGAAATATTTTCTCCTGGTCTATGGTTTATTCTAATGGTTTCAATATTGTCTTTCACAGAGCAGAAGTTTTTGATTTTCATATAGTCCAGTTTATCAACTATGTCTTTCATGTATTGTTTTTGGTGTTATATGGAATTAATCTTTTGATCTTTCCTCCTAGACTGGAATGACCCTTCAGAGACTGGTGTCTCCTTTTCACTGGCAAGACTCACAGGTGTGGCCAAGATGTTCTCTGAACATGTGCATCACAATGTTACAATGACTAAACTCACTGGGTGTGCAAGAAACATACTACACGAGAATCACAATCTTATATTTAGAAAAAAAATTATTTCAGCCACAATTTTCAACTGCTTGACTCCCTTCATACTTAAAAAGTCAAAGAAACATATTATATACAGCAAAATAATTACACTCATCCAGAAAAAGTAGTAAATGTTACAGCAATTGCCACAATTATACCTTTGCTTAAAAAAAAAGTGAAAAGTAGAAAAGAAAAAAGAAATTCCTAGCTAAAAACAAAACAAAACAAAACAACCCCCCCAAACCTAAAAAAAAAAAAAGTTCATTATTGCCAGAATATCAAGGAGAACATTTCCTGTAAGAGGGAGAGGGGACTTTATATAACTGTGATTTTCTTAAATAAGATGATGAGACTGTGAAAATAAAAATGCAAATTATTGTTTTCAAAAACTCTCTAGTTTGGGGATGGGATGGGAAGATAACGAATGTGGTTTTGGTTTTCATCATTTCTTTTTTGGGCAGGACAAGAACAGGGATTTTTTTCTTCTAATCATCATGCCCCAGATCCCATGTTGTTTTGGGGCCTGGACTATACTAATTTAAGAAAGTCAATTAGGCTCATATACTCCCAACTTCCTGTTCAATTACATTCTGTGGGTAGCTTGAAATCAGTCAAAGTGAAGGAGCATTTACACGGCAGAAATTGGCAAACACTCAAATCTTCCCTCCCCTCCAGAGTCCATGGTTAAAGATATAGCAGCACACCATTGCCCTCATCCTATAAGCTCAGACACCCATCTACCCTGACTCGGTCCATGTTCCCACAGGGATCCCATCTCCCGAATGATGCTACATGCATAACGAATAAGCCACTAATGTGGACTGTCCAGATTCCAACCACAACCCCTCCTCCCTTGCTTCAAGAGTTCCAATAATATAATTATAGTGAAAAGAGTTGGATGTGGAAACTGGTATTGGGTAGAAATCACAAATAATAAAAATAGTAACAGGGTGGTAGAGTCTTACTGACAGGTATATTATAAGAGCTGACTGAATATAAATTAGGTTGAAATAAATAGCTTTCCCCAACTGATTTGGTCAATGCACTTTTCTCAAATGCACAGGAAATAGTCAAACCTGCCCAATACTCTCAAATAGGACCAACATTTAAAAAAAATTTTTTTAAATTTATTTATTTGTCAGAGAGAGAGGGAGAGAGAGCGAGCGAGCACAGGCAGACAGAGTGGCAGGCAGAGGCAGAGGGAGAAGCAGGCTCCCCGCCGAGCAAGGAGCCCGATGTGGGACTTGATCCCAGGATGCTGGGATCATGACCTGAGCCGAAGGCAGCCGCTTAACCAACTGAGCCACCCAGGCGTCCCAAGGACCAACATTTTGAAGGGTTCAATGTACTATCAGGTAAACTATTTCACTGAAACATACTTAGAATGTAGGAGTAAGTTTTATAATCCTCATCATACAAAATCTCACAGGAAGCTTAGAAAGATTAAATCATATGGTAAAATCACACTGTGAGACTGTCATAATTACAAATAAAAACTCCTCATACTTAATGCCCCACACAAGATCACCATTCCCACATAAGATCCTAGAGTAACAAAATATGATCTCTGCATAATAAGTACTGATATTTTGGAAACACAGTAAACATATATGTTTTTGTCTTGAAAGGATATCATTTTCAAGTGAATAAATGCCATTTTGAGTCAAAAGTAAACAAGATTGGAAATTCAAACTTGAGCATTGAAAACAGATAATTCTTTTATAGTCTTAAAAACTCTCTTATTGCAACATATATTTTCCTGTAATAACAATTCTTCACATTTGTGTGGACATATGTATGTATATCCTATATGTGTGTGTATATGTAATATATATGTATTACAGTTTACAAAAGACTTTAACCTTTACAGTCTCAGTCCTATTTTATTTTCACATTCCCAGGTAACAGTGAATATTTATCTTATTTAATGTATGAATAAACTATAGCTTAGAAAGATGATCAGTAGCTCAAATTTCCAGAGCCTAGTTAATTGGTTTCTGATAGGTCTCCTCTTTTTGTATTGTCATTTTTGTATTGTCGTTTTGTATTGACATTGTGTGGAAAGACAAAAGTTACCCAGAAATGGATATTTTTGCTTCACCATGTTAACTACAGTTTTAAGCTTAATCTTTGTAACACTTTTTCTTAATATTTTGAGATGCAAATACTGCTATGGCCATTAGTATTTACAGCATGTTTTTATATTGGACATACGATAACACTACCTACCATTGACTGCTTACTATGTGGCAATGTTGGGCTAATCCTACATCACCTCACTCAATGACCCCAGGGTATTTTAATTATCCATATTTATAAGGAAGGAAGCAAAGTTTAAATATAAAGCGAATGTATCCAAGATCACATAATGGTAAGTATGGATTTGAGATGCGGCTCTAATTCTACAGTTTAAGAGTTTCATTAATACGTCCATATTCCTTTACTTCCCACTTGGTGCTCACTCTTCTCTGTCCCACTTTAGAGAGTTTTTCTTACACAAATCAGTTCAAATGTACTCTAACTTGAGACCAAGTAACCTTAAAACAGCTGATATGGCATTGCTCTTAACTTTAATTACCTTCCTTTTGCCACGTCTTTTGTTGGTTATATATTAATTCGATATTTATCCAGTAAGAAAAGTTGGTGTCCGGTCATTGTTGAGTGTGCCAGCTGTGAGGTCAGACTCATTGAGCCTGAGTCCTGATTCTGATTACTTGCTGTGATGTGTTATAAAAGTCACTTACACTCCCCCTTTATCTATTTTCTCCTCTGAATATGAGGTTAAAAAATGGTGTCTCCTAATGATTTTTTATGATCATATGAAGCAATACATATAACATACTTAGAATAATGCCTTACAAACAATGTTAGTTCTTATTTACAAGTATATACATCACCTATACACAAATAGGTAATAGTAGATTGCTCGGAAGCTCTAATCAAGGAGTTATACTGCACTCTGGAAATGTTACCTGCAAATTCTTGCTTTGTAAGTCACAGCAAAAAGATCTAGCCTCTCAATGTGCTGTTAATTTGGGTGAAAACGCATGGTGGACAGTTGAAGTTAGAGTGAACATTAATTCTTTAGTGCATATTTATGTAGCATCTCTGTGAGTTTTCATTTCCTATTTTACAAAATAGGAATATTAATACCTAGTTCACAGAATTGCCTAGAGGATTCCTTCTCAACCTTGTACAAGTCAGGACAAGTGTAGAAACTAATCCTATCTGACAGCTTACAGGGGTGAAGAAGCCAGGGTCAGTCCTCTCTGGCTGTCAGTGTGGTGACTCACCTGTACCCCATTCCCAGCACCCCATGGGGAAGCTCTGGTCTAGGGAATCACAAGCAATGTCAGCAGATCCCACAGCTCCTGGCACATGGAAGATACCATGTTAGTTCCACTTGGCTGCCTCAAAGAAATGAGACTTACTGTATTTGGTGAGAAGTCACCAATATGACAGAGACTGAGTGGTGTCTATCATGTATAATTTTTGTCATCCTGTTTCGTTCTACCATGACTCTTTACCCCACTCCCTACCATTCACCTTTTATGTTATGTGGACTCAGAAATTCAATTATCAAGTGTTTGAAATTACACCAAAAAGGCTGGGAAAGCTGAGTGGAGGTCTAGCATTAGGAAAATATAGGAAACCAGTGGCATTAAGGAGCAAGATAAAAAGAAGCAAAGAAAACCATTGTGTCATTCCCCCATGATTGTTCAGGAATGCACTCTGGATCTGGTTCTTCTTCATGCAGTCTAAGACAGGCTTCATATCTTTTCTGGATGCTCTCATGTAAAGAGACCTTCAGCTACTTTGCCCTCCAAAACAGTCCATTTAGTAATTAAAATGTCTAGTTTAGTATAACAATCTCAACTGGAGCCTTGGTTAATAGTTAAAGGTCTTCTGTTTTCCAACTTGGTCCTGCTCCAGTGAGAAGCCCACAGTGGAAAGGGCTGCAAGTGCTTTCTCCTCTCTCCACCCAGCCAACTTCTGGCATTTTCTCTCTTGGAGCCCTTATAGACATTGGCCCTGCCTCCCGTGAGTAAGAACTGCAATTTCCAACTGGTCCTTTGTGACTCCTCTCTCAGTCCCCAGCTACACAATTCAGCACTCCCCTGACATCTTGCTCAGAAAGACAGGGAGGGGCAGAAAGACCCCTCCAGACACGAGATGTCAAGCACCACCTCATCCTTCTCAGGTCTGGCCCACAGATCCACGGGACACACATACCTTAGAACTGTCATGATGGCCAGTGTAGTTTCTTTTCAAAATGGACCCCCAACACTGCTCTAAAGGTCACATAAGGCAGCTTAGGACAACTGAGATTTTTCAGGTCAAATCCATTAGTTCACTTGGTCCTTTGAATGCAAGCGTCCCACAGCAAGTTCTTATGGTGAGTAGTTGAAACCCCCTCCCTCATCTTGAGGTAAGGAAATGGTTCTCTTTCCTTCCCTATATCTGTGGGGTGTGGAGGGAGTGGGCACACAGCACACCTGGATCTAAGGAAAGTCTCACCAGTCTTGAACTTTCCAAGCCACTTCAATTTTAAACCTTTTGTATTTGTCGTGAGTGCTTAAGTGTTATAGGAGAGCTTTGGAGACCCTCTTTGTGTGTTGTCCATGGCTGGTCTAGGACCTTCCTAGGGAATGTGAGACTTATTCATGACTATAAGTTTATATCTACTGCTAAAACAAATCAGCATTACTAGTTATATTTATAGAACTTAATATTTATGGAATTGTCCAGCTGTGTGCTTTCATGCAAGTGAAATAAAAGTGTCTTAAAATCAGGAAAACTTCCTTTTTAGAAATCAGGGTTCATGCAGCAACTCTCCCAGGGCTGATACTGTAATTTAGGAGAAATTCATCAAGAGATTAAATCATTAGCCAATAGAGTTTTAAATGATCCCTAAGAACACAATGAGGTTTTAGATGATGTGAGATGGAAAATAATATTTACAATTTTAATGTGAGAGACTGGAATTCAAGGCAACCCCGAGAGGATATTAGGGGCCAGATAAATAATTATTCCTGCTACTCTAATCCTGGGAGCTTTGCCAGATTCCAACTGATTATGCTGCAACCAGGACATCCTGGTGCCTTCGTTGCCCAGCAACCATACTCCTCCAATTTTTTTGTCTCTTCCAGAGGTGCGGAATACAATGTCACTTGGGATGGAAGTCGGCAGATAAGAAATGCAATCTCATTACCTCAGCCAGAGCTCATTTGGCGTGGACACAGCCTGGGCTTTAATGTCAGACAAATCCAGATTCAAACATTGACCTTGGAAAAGATAATTAACCTCTCGGAGTTTGCTTTAAAACGGGATATTACATTTCTGTCACGTGCCCGAGTCTTTTCAATGGAAGTGTCCCACTCACAGTATGGGGCTCAGGAAGGCAGCATTCAAGACATTCTCTGCATGGAGACAATCACTCATAGACAGAGGCCAGTTGGTAAAGTGCTTCGAAAGGGACAAACCAAAGTTCTGCCAACATTCCAGAGAGAAGTTCTGGGAACCCCTCCACTGAAGGAAGGCGATGGTAGTCAGCCAATTCATTGATTCATTTTTTATTCAAATAATAGATACAGAGTACCTCTTATACACTCTAGGAATTGTGCCAGGCATCAGGGATTCAATAATGAAAGTGAACATGCTCACTGCCCTCATGCACCTTACAGTCTAATGAGTATGATGACAATACATGAGCGAACAGGAAATAAACAAGATATTTACAGGCTGTGATTATTGCTAGGAGAGAAACAGAGGGGTGGAAGGTGGTTAGGTAGGAAATAACCAGAGGAGATCTAACTTAGCTAGTGAGACTCGAGAGGTTCTATTGAAGAAGGGACATTTCAGATGAGACCCCAAGGAGCCTGCCAAGAAGAAACCCTGAGTTGGGAAACAGGGTAGAATGGATCAAAGTTATTAAAGCCTGAGGCAGGACTGGCATATGCCTTAAAAGTTTCAAATATTGGGCAAACTGTGGATGAAGCATTAAGACATAGAAGATTTAGCTGGCTGAGGATTTTCCAGAATACTGACTCCCAAGGGTTCCATCTGTGCATGGTGCTAAGCATCTCAGATTTATAAAGGCCTGGTCTGGAGACCATCCTGTGAGGCTGTTGTGCAAATGAGGAAAAAGCTCGTACTATTCTGTAAGAGTATGATTCTATAACAGGTTGTATTCTATTACAACCCATGTGAAACAGGGTAGGTGCTAAAAATGTTAGCTTATGGTAAAAGACGTGTGAATACAGATTGGAATCTTCAATTTCTCTCTCTATCCCCCCCTTTTTTTTTTTAAAGATTTTACTTATTTATTGGAGAGAGAGTGAGCAAGCAGGGGGAGGGGCAGGCAGAGGGAGAAGCTGTCTCCCCACTGAGCAAGTAGCCTAACACAGCACTCAATCCCAGGAACCTGGGAGTGTGACCTGAGCCAAAAGCAGATGCCTCAATTTTTTAAGAGCAGTGACTGTTCACTGTCCAACCTGGGCACAGCATTGGAAACACACAGCAGGCGCTCGATAAAGACATGCAAAACTCTGTAATATATGAATAAATGAAGGGCTTGGGTGCTAAAGAACAGCGTAACAGTGAACTATTCATTAAACCCAGCTCACAAATCTTAATTAATTATTGCTTAAAGTGTTCTCATAAAGACAGGACAGAGCTACTCTGACAGTAATAACTATTGTTGTTATAAAGTCTGCGGACATCTTCTTCCATAAACACATATCCAGTCTTTGCCTCTTAATGCCTTAATTCTCTTTACGAAAATATTTATTTTTTCTTTGTTACTCTCAAACTGATTTATGATAAGCAGAATATGTCCGTTCATCATTGTTTGTAGAAAGGAAGAAAACTGCCTGTAAACCTTGCTCCCGTCATTAACTCCGCGACCTCTGACGCACACAAGGAAATTCTCATGAAAAATTAGTGCGCGCGCATCGTTTGGAGGGGGCACATACAATTGTACAGGCTGCTGTGGCAGATGACTGTGCACGGAGCCCATTCCCTTCTGGAAAACGAGGGACTATTCCCAGCGGTCACAAGTAGAGAATATTTCTCAAACCTTGGTAACCTTTCCTTCTCTTCTGCCCTGGAATCCATTGACCACAAAAAGTACATCAGCCCCATCCCACATCTCTATCACCATCTTCAACGGAGCCTTTACAACCATAGTTAAACTTCCTGAACATGTATTTTTGAAATTCTCTTGACAATAACATACTTTAATACTTCAGTTTTAAATTTAAAATTATTTTCCCAGCACCATTTATTGAAGAGAGTTTTTTCCACTGGATATTTTTTCCTGCTTTATTGAAGATTATTTGACCGTAGAGTTGAGAGTCCATATCTGGGCTCTCTGTTCCACTGGTCTATGTGTCTGTTTTTGTGCCAGTACCATGCTGTCTTGGTGATCACAGCTTTGTAGTAAAGCTTGAAAACAGGCAACGGGATGCCCCCAGTTTTGTTTTCCTTTTTCAACATTTCGTTAGCAATTTGGGGTCTTTTCTGGTTCCATACAAATTTTGGATTGTTTGCTACAGCTCTTTGAAAAATGCCAGTGGAATTTTTATAAGGATGGCACTGGAAGTATAGATTGCTCTAGGCAGTATGGACTTTTTAACAATGTTTGTTTTTCTGATCCATGAGCATGGAATGCTCTTCCATCTTTTCGTATCTTCTTCAATTTCTTTCATGACCGTTCTGTGGTTCCTCGAGTACAGATCCTTTACCTCTTTGGTTAGGTTTATTCCCAGGTATCTTGTGGTTCTTGGTGCTATAGTAAATGAAATTGATTCTCTCATTTCCCTTTTTATATTTTAATTGTTAATATATAAGAAAGCAACTGATTTCTGTACAGTGATTTTGTATCCTGCCACATTACTGAATTGCTGTATGAGTTCTAGTAGTTTGGGTGTGGAGTCTTTTGAGTTTTCCATATAAAGTATCATGTCATCTGCGAAGAGAGTTTGACTTCTTTGCCAATTTGAATACCTTTTATTTCTTTTCATTTTCTGGTTGCTTTTGCTAGGACTTCTAGTACTATGTTGAACAACAGTGGAGAGAGTGGACATCCTTGTCATGTTCCTGATCTCAAAAGGAAGGCTGTTGAGAATTGAGAATTGATATTTGAGAATCGAGAATGATAATTGCTGTGGGTTTTCATAGATAGATTTTATGGAGTTGAGGAAGGTTCCCTCTCTCCTTACACTTTGAAACATTTTAATCAGGAACAGATGCTGTACCTTGTCAAATGCTTTTTCTGCATCATTTGAGAGGACCATGTGGTTCTTCTCTCTTCTTTTATTGATTTGTTCTATTGCATTGATTGATTTGCAAGTGTTGAACCACTCTTGCATCCCATGGATAAATCCCACCTGATCATTGTGGATAATCTTTTTAATGTACTGTTGGGTCCTATTAGCTAGGATCTTGTTGAGAATATTGGCATCCATATTCATCAGGGATATTCATCTGAAATTCTCCTTTTTGATGGGGTCTTTGCCCGGTTTGGGGATCAGGGTAATGCTGGCTTCATAGAAAGAGTCTGGAAGTTTTCCTTTTGTTTCTATTTTTTGAAACAGCTTCAGGAGAATAGGTATTATTTCTTCTTTGAATATTTGGTAGAATTCCCCAGGGAATCCATCGGATCCTGGACTCTTGTTTTTTGGGAGGTTTTTGATCACTTCTTCAATCTCGTTGCTAGATATCAGTCTATTAAGGTTGTCAATTTCTTCGTGATTCAGTTTTGGAAGTTTATAGGTTTCCTGAATGCATCCATTTCATCTATGTTGCTTAACTTATTGGCATATAACAGTTGATAATAATTTCTGATGATTGTTTGTATTTCCTTGGTGTTAGTCTTGATCTCTCCCTTTTCATTCATAATTTTATTAATTTGGGTCCTCTCTCTTTTATTTTGGATTAGTTTGGCCAGTGGTTTATCGATCAGTTGAGGAGGGTATGTGCTATGGTGAGTGCTGTGAATTGTGTAAGACTGATGAATCACAGACCTGTACCCCTGAAACAGATAATACATTGTATGTTGATAAAAATAAATTAATTAAATTTAAAAAATCATTTCCAATTTTAATAATTTCCAAAGCCAACCAAAATAATCATAGGGTAATGGTAATTCAGTGAAAGAAAAGAAAAATGTGTATTACCCCACTCACCAGATAACATGGTACTACCTTTGTAGCAAATGTCTTATACCTGCCACCATTTTTAAAATTTATTGTACATTTGCATATTTCATATTTTTAATATTATATATTATCCATGATGTTAATCAACCATTTATTACCATAACTTATCCATATATAGTCATTATACATGATTTTAGTCACCATATATGTTTATATATAATACACATACATACATATACATATATCAGAATTTAATTTTACCAAGAAATAGTAATTATAGTAATTATTTCTTGACATGGAGCTAGTTTTCAACTTCTCATCCTTATAAATAATGCCCCAGTAAACAACATCTTTAACTAAATTTTGCACATACTTCTAATTCCCTAGGATATGGAAATGAAATTTATTAAACTAGACTGTATACAGTCTTAGACATATAATACCATTGCAAGTTGCCCTCTGAAAAGGTAAAATTTCTGCTCCTACCTTCACAGTATGATACAATCACATTTAAAACAAAAGCAAGGAGAATTTATCATGTAAGGAGCAAACTGAACCAATATAAAATTGTGTTAATTTTAATTGATGAGTTAATACTAATAATAATTACACACTAATTTTGATGAAGGATTATGCCTCAGAATCACCTTAGAAAAATAGCCATCTCCAGAGGACATGAACAGACATTTCTGCAAAGAAGACATCCAGATGACCAACAGACACATGAAAAAGTGCTCCACATCACTCGGCATCAGGGAAATACAAATCAAAACCACAATGAGATACCACCTCACACCAGTCAGAATGGCTAAAATTAACAAATCAGGAAATGACAGATGCTGGCGAGGATGCGGAGAAAGGGGAACCCTCCTACAGTGTTGGTGGGAATGCAAGCTGGTGCAACCACTCTGGAAAACAGCATGGAGATTCCTCAAAAAGTTGAAAATAGAGCTACCCTATGACCCAGCAAGTGCACTGCTGGGTATTTACCCTAAAGATACAAACGTAGTGATCCAAAGGCGCACGGGCACCCGAATGTTTATAGCAGCAATGTCCACAATAGCCAAACTATGGAACGAAACTAGATGTCCATCAACAGATGAATGGATAAAGATGATGTGGTATATATACAATGGAATACTATGCAGCCATCAAAAGGAATGAAATCTTGCCATTTGCGACGACGTGGATGGAACTAGAGGGTATCATGCTTAGTGAAATAAGTCAATCGGAGAAAGACAACTATCATATGATCTCCCTGATATGAGGAAGTGGAGATGTAATGGGGGGGTTTGGGGGGGTAGGAAAAGAATAAATGAAACAAGATGGGATTGGGAGGGAGACAAAGCATGAGACTCTTAATCTCACAAAACAAACTGAGGGTTGCCTGGGGGGAGTGGGATTGGGAGAGGGGGTGGGGTTATGGACATTGGGGAGGGTATGTGCTGTGGTGAGTGCCGTGAAGTGTGTAAACCTGGCGACTCACAAGCCTGTACCCCTGGGGCTAATAATACATTATATGTTTATAAAAAAAATATATAAAAAAAAAGAAAAATAGCCCTCTCTGCCTCGAAGGAGACAACAGTGAAAAGCGTTTAAATTCTGACTCAGTTTGGAGGCCGTTTGATTACAATGTGGTTTGACTCAGAAGCATAAATTGCTCTGAATGCTGCTGGGCCCTGCCATCACACAGCAGAGCACAGGCAGGAAATGACACAGCACGTCAGGCTTTTGTTTATGAAACACACATTCAGGAGACATACTGAGCCACTATTGTCTGCTCCATGTTCTTCTAGGCAGGACAGCAAGCAAAAAGAAACTGTAGGTATGTTTCTAGTGCTCCAGAATCTTATTCATTTAAGAGAAGACATTTTTACCACTGAAAAATTTTATGTCCGTACAAGAAAATATATGAAGAATAACAATTGAGTTGTGCAAGTCAGTATTAAGTAATAGCAGTCTGGGGAAAAAAGAAAATCTGGGGTCATTTAATTAAGAATTTATTTATTCATTCATTTTTTTATTTAAGTACGTAAGTTTTTAAGTTTTTTATTTTATTTCCAGTGTAGTTAATAAGCAGTGTTATGTTCGTCTAGGTAAACAAAATAGTGATTCAGCAATTTTATACATTACTTGCTGCTCATCACGAGAAGTGTACTCTTTAATCCACATCCCTTATTTTACCCATGCCCCTGAATTCATGGGAAAAAGTGAAATTTGAACTGGATATTGTAGAAAGGGTAGGATTGAGCTAGGAGGAAAAGCAATATGATCCAATAAAATGAAAATAAGCATGTCATAATTACTTTTCACTAGCCCCCTTGGATTAGAATTGGAAGATTCTATTGGGCAAGTGTAGAACATAATGTGGAAAGATTTGTTTGGACCAGATATGAAAGCATTGGATTGGATAAAAATAAACAAACAGAAACTCCACTTTGGTTTTTAAATTAAAATATCATTTAAAGGATTCTGTGTAGGGAAATAAATGAAAATTTATTTTCATAAATTTCATAAAATAAATGAAAGTCACTATTCATCTTCTCATGCTGGCATGCATATAAATAGGTTTGAAGACCTACTGTGAACCACGTATAGAAAAGAGATTTAGATTCTTTTTAGAAGTATTTGTACATGGTGTACCAGGCTGGCTCAGTCAGTAGAGCATGTGACTCTTGATCTCAGGGTTGTGAGTTTGAGCCCATTATGAATATAAAGGTTACTTAAAATCTTTAAAAAAAAAAGTGTCTGTATTCAGAAAGCCTACAACTTGGGCAGAAATACTCATTGTTGTTAACTTTACTTTGGTTCTGCTGCTGTAGACAAATCAGAAACGAGAATTCTTGTAGAAAAGACACTCTTCCCTTGTCATATGTGCCCATAATATGGAACTTGGGCAACAGAATGGCTTCTGGTGTCCCCTCCCTGCTATGGATTTGCGGCTCACCATGAGAGAAGTAATTTATCTTTAATGTGGTGATGGAACTTTTTCTAGCGCTCTTTTTTGGAAACAGTCTGCCACATACTCTACTCATTCATCCTGTGACCTTTCTGAATGGGCTCAGCCCCCACTGAGGGGACCCAAAGTGGTCCAACTATGCCCATGACTAAGTGGATACATCTAATTCCCAGGAGATAAAGTATTTATAAGACCATTTGGCCACCCATCTAAACCACACTCTTCAGTCAGCTGTATGAGTAATGAAGCAGACCTTTGCTCTCTTGTGGTAATCTCTGACAACCTCTCAAATGGTCCTGAAATAATGAGGGGGAGAAAGGATCTGTTTGCCCCTTCCCACAACTGAGCTAAATTTTGATATGGGGTGAAAAGTAAAAAATACCTAAAGACTTTCTTTTAAGCTTTTGTTTTCTGAAAGCCTAAACTCTGGAGGATATTTTACAAGAAAGGATGAGAGAATCCCACTGTTTTGAAGATGGCAAGGCTCAAGTCCGGAAGGTGATGATAAGGTTTGCTAAGTCTGAGGCAGAAAGGAGGCCCGTTTGATTTTTGGCATCATAGATCTGTAGTCAGCCCCTGCAGCATGCTGGTAGATTAACGAGACTTGGAGAAATGATTGCTGGGTGCTTCTCATGAGCCTAGACACTCAGCTCAGAGTTCCCAGCTCCAGCAGAATCCAGTGCCCAAGGCTGGCATGAAAGATGCTGAATTCCTAGATTTAAAGTGGAATGACCATGCATGTCATTTTACCTGGATTTTCCTGGTTTATTTTGTGCTAGTCTGGTGTAATTTTTAGGTGCCCCCCCTTTCACACTTAAGAAAGTCCCATTTTGATGATAAATACCAGGAAAAGGGCTTTCACCAGAACCCAAGGGGAATGCCACCCTGATCTTGGACTATCAGCCTCCAGAAATGATAGGCACATTTATTGTTTAAGCCAGCCAAGCTATGGTATTTTGTTGCAGTTGCCTGAACTGAATAATATAACTAGGAATTTTATATTCAATAAATCACATTCTACTTCACTGCCAATTCCCTTTTCTGGGTGCTCTAGTCCCTTATGATGCTTATTTTTTCCTCATTTTTTTAAACGATTTTATTTATTTATTTGACAGACAGAGATCACAAGCAGGCAGAGAGGCAGACAGAGAGAGAGGAGGAAGCAGGCTCCCTGCTGGGTAGAGACCCTGATAGGGGGCTCGATCCCAGGACCCTGAGATCATGAACTGAACCAAAGGCAGAGGCTTAACCCACTGAGCTACCCAGAGGCTTAACCCACTGAGCTACCCAGGTGCCCCTTTTCCTCATATTTTTAATAATGATTTGCATATGATATTGTTGCTTGTGTATCTGATTATTAACTACTTTCTTTTCCTATAATGTAGGCTCCAAGATGTCAAGGATGTGTTTTCCTAGCTGTATCCCCAGCTCCTTGAATAGTGCTTGACACATAGCTGGCACTCAATAAATGTGTGTTCAGTTAAAGAAAAAAAAAAAAAAGGCAAATAGAGTCCTGGAAACTTGATTACTGAATAGAATGGCAAAAAAAGGCCACCAGAGAATAGTTTGTCTCACTCATAAAAACATAATTTGCTTCTTTCTTGCTTATAGCTCAGCTTTTTAACTTTGTAGTAACTTGAAAATATTCTTTAGTGGTGTTGGGAATGATGCTTTTATTTACCTTATTGATGATAATCCTATTCATTATATCATCCTCTTTTTTAAGTGTCAGCATTCGAAAGTAAGAAAGAGATCGAATATTCAAAATTAACACTTGTTACCTGATTTCATGGACACTAGTAATTTTTTTGCAGCTCTTGAATAACCAGCCTACCTCAAAGGCTTCTAGATGAAACTGAGCTCCCGACTGTTTAAAATCAGCCCTTCATATATAACAACCAAAAAAGGATCCTCAGTAGTTTAAAGTAATGTCAATGTGAGTTGGGGTATCTTCACTGAGACCCCCACTGATATCCTTCTGGTCTGATGCTAGTCTATAGAGGCCTACAGAGTTTGATCCTATTTGACACACTCAGAACAAAATAGAGTTTCCCAAAGCCGACTCCTAACTGCCAAGATTGAAGACCTTTGCATGGAGCATATCAAAGATCTTGATATAAAGCATTGCCTGCCCAAAGCCCCCAGGTCTTGCAATATCTTAAAGACAGAGTATTTACGTATTTATGGGGTTTTGTTTTTTGGCTTTTGGGTTTTTTGTTTGTTTGTTTTGTTTTTTACTTTTTGTTCCTGGGGAAGTTTAGGTTAGTCAAATCATCTCTAACTTGCTTGCTAAATAAACTTAGTAACATAGGCAATACATCCCCCTGTTGTAAATGGCCTAATTTATTGGTAGGAAGCCAACAACCAAACCCAGAAATTAAGGTGTATACTAGATGCCAGGAGCACACTGCATGGCCACTCACTGAACATTAAAAGGCATCATGTGGGATTTTTTGTTCTGGCTAGTCTTCCATGGTAGTCTACCAGCTGTACATCAGACATGGTTAATGAGGGAAAAATGCCTATTCCACTCATAGCATGAGTAAGTAGCTCATAAGTTCAGCTGACATTTAAGCTTCTCCTTCACATCTTCTTGCCAAGATTCAATATTTTCTTTTGATTTATGAAAAGTAAAAACAAGGATCCGAATTATATCACAACTAGGTCAAAATACCCATGCCAAATAAGATACAATGATTAATGTTTTCCCTTAGCATAGCAGATTGCCCTTAAACTAGCTGGATGGTGCTTATATAATTTTAAAGATTTCGTGTAAATGAGCATCCCAAAAAGCTCTTTGGTGGGGAGTCTCCCGGCGACTGTGTGGCAGCCGTCAGACACGCTGCTCTGTTCTCCTGCTGCAGGAAGCATACCTGGGTGATAGCCCAGCCACTGTCTTTCTCGATCTACTGCCATGGTTGCTCCTGGCTTTTGACTGAACACAGTGGACGTCTATAGGCAACTGCATTCTGATAAGATCTTAGACTCTTTCAATGGGCACTTCTGGCTCTCAGACTCCCCACTGTGCTGTCATCCAGGATTCTTTGCATCTGATGCTCCTTCCTTCCTTACCCCTTCCACAGAAGTCAGGCCTGCATCACAATCTGAAGCTCTCCCCACTTTCTCTTGCTCCCTTCACACACACGCACCAAATCCCTGGCATGACTCATCCCATTCTGGTGTCTGCTTCTCAGCAGACCTGAATGAATGCAGCCTTGAAAGTCGTAGAGCCGTCTTACCAGGAATCTCTTTTGTCCATTCAACAGGTGTTTATTAAGCATGAAAGTGCTAGGTGCTGACTGGAGATATAGATGTTACACTAATAGTGAACACATACCTTAAATACAGACCTGACCTTATGAGGAAATGCCATGTTAAATACGTATCATGAGGGTCATGAGAAAAGAATTCTATGGGAGCACACTGGGGCATCGAATAAATTCTAAGAGCTGAAGATGGTCACTTTGAAGAAGAGAGATTTAAACTGAGACCTGAAGGATCATGTGGGAATTAACTAGGAGAGCAGGGAAAAAAAAGGAACAAAATGAAACAGGAGTTCACGAAACAAACTCTGGTTTGTTCTGGCAACTGGTGGGAGTTGAATCTGGATTGAAAGAACCCACAGGATGTTTGTAAGTCCAATATGGTGAAGAATCCCTGAAGGGTATGTGTAAGAATCACTCTCTGGAATCACTTTTTTTTTGCTCAGGTAAAGTAACTGGAGTAAGTGTCTTGAGAGTCCGCTTTTCAATTCTATCTTTCCTTTCGCACATCCCATGATTGTACGATATTAGAACTCCTCTGACTTACAGCATGGTGCTGTCTTCCTTAGTATATGACTTGCTAATATCCAGCCAGCCATGTAAGTAATGGTGTTATAGCAAATCATTCAGCACCTCTCACATTATTCAGCAATTGCTTTCCAGCCTTGGTAGGTGCTCAGTGGTTACTTGCTGTGAATCTGATATGCATACATACCCTTTAACATTATAATGATATGAAGAATGGTATTTAGAGCAGTAGGACAATAGTCTTTCCAGGTTTTATTGTCCCCAAAACATGTTTTCTTTTTCAAGCCTATATTTGAAGAGTTCCAAATGAAGCAGTCAAATTTCTGGTCGGATGGTTCACATAAAAAACTTAATTGGATAATTCAGGTCCAACAAGAGAACTATAAGGTGATGATTACCCAATTAAGCTATTTCTGTGAATTCTCTTAATAACAATTTTCTAAAGGTCTTCTCAACTTCTAATATCTAGTGGTGAGAAGAGATAGAATGTACAGAAAAGAACAATAATGTTTGTGAAACACTTCTATAATCCAGTCTGCTGACAAAACTTTATCACTATCTGTCTATATCTATCTATCTATCTATCATCTATCTATCATGTATCATCTATTAGCTATTAACCATCTATCTATCCCACTACAGACATTCACATGTAAAAAATCATTTAAAATGTCTAGAGAATTAAAGAAAGATATTTTTCACTTGAGTTATACAAAGACTTGCCTCAGGTTGACTCTAATTTCTATTAAGAGAAGATCTTTGAATATATCCAGTTAAGTGTTCTTTAAAATAGCACCTAAATGCATTCCCTTAAAAGCACAAGTATCATATGTTTTGCTAAGCATAATGATAAGTCTGTCATCTTAATCTTCCTTTCTCTATCATTAATTATAATGCAGCTATTAGGTTAACAATGATGTTGCTAAATAAAGTACACTAATTTCACATTAGGATTAAATGTTAAGGAAAATTATATCTTCCTTCAAGAAAATTATTGAAGTATAAATAGAGTATAATAGTATCTGCCAATACCTTTCAGAAAATGCTGAGGGGCCTATTTTTTTAAATAGAAAGAGGTCAAGGAGGACATATGTACCAAATGATCCAGTATATTATAATACATAAATAAAATACCACATAATACTATGGAATAGAAAATTCTGAGTAATGAAATCAGTCAAGATGGGGTTTTAAGAGGTTAGGTAGTTTAGAATAATGGCATTTTTTGATGTCAGTTTAAATTGATAAGTCATGGGAGAATTCAAACACTTAAGGTTATGTCAGAGAGAGAGGAGGAGAGAGACAAGGTGGGTGCAGTGACCAAGCAGCGACATCCCAGCAGTCTCTCTTGTTCCAATCCCTTCCACTCTCTTCACGTAGAAGCAAAAACATTTATTCACATAAATGCCGGAATTGGAGAACTAATTTGTTTAGGAAATGCCAGTAACTTTTATCTAAATCAAGGGTTAGCAAACTAAAGGGCCAGATAATAATTTAAGCTTTTCTTGCCAGAAGGTTTGGTCACAACTGCTCAACTCTGCTGTGGCAGAGGCAGAACCAGCCATGCACGATACTGAATTGAACAGGTGTGGCCGTGTTCCAGTAAAACTCTGTTCCAAGAAGAGATAGCTGACAACCCTTGCCCCAGTCACAGGTTGCGGGTCGCTCCTCTACAGAGCAAATGTCGTAAAGACTTCTGGCTACTTCCCCTTTCTCAGGAGAATTCATTAAGATTTTTTTAGGTTTTTAGATTTTTAAAAATGAGTTTTGAATAAGTTGTTCAAGATAGTCTCTCCCTTAACTTGGATGTTCTTATTTTCACATGCAGTGCTTAAAATTAGATAAATATTTGTCACTCACTATAAGTGAGTCACTGCTCTAGGTGCTGATGATACCACCCCAGTGAATAAAAGAATCAAATATGTCCGCGTATGCTACTTTACTTCCCAGTGGAAGAGAGACAGATAATAAAATTAATATAATATATAATAAATTATATATTATTGTAGAAATTGATGCCTTAGAAATAGAATAAAAGTAGGACAGGGTCGAGGGGATAGAGAGGGTGGGAGGGAGGATGGATGGATGGCAGTTTGTTTTACCAAATAGATTGGTCAAGGTAGACACAGTTGTGAAGGTGAATTGGAACAGAATGGCAGATTCAGGAGTTGGGCATGTGGATATCTGGGAAGAACATCCCAGGAGGAAAGGGATTTCCTCCATCCCCTGGAGGAAAGGCTGGTGAAAAGTTCTGTGCCTGAAGAGACCAGGTGTCAGTGTGGCTGGAGCAGAGTGAGTGGAGGGCGAGGAGAGCAGATGGAAGATAGTAGTGAGGAATTAAATCAGACTGGCAAAAGAGAACCATGGTAAAAAATTCACTTTTGCTCTAAAAGAAATGAGGGATCTCTGAAAGATTTGAAGAAGGGTTACAGAAACTAGTTTATATCGTCAGAGGGACCACTTCACTTTTATGACTTCCGACCCTAAACTGGAAGTAAAATATGAGGAAGACTAAATGTTGAGAGTGCCAGGCAGTGTCACTGGAGCTCAAGAAAATCCAGAGATAATAACGTACTCATATTCTACTCTTTGGATTGAAGAAGTCTATGCTAGCTTTCTTCCCAGAAACAGACTTGTCTATGTCTCAGAAACCTCTAGGAAAGAACACTCCAGCTTTTCATGGGAATATACTTCCACAGCAAGAAAATAGAATGTTTTCTCCTTATCTTTCCACAGCAGACCTAACTGTGAGGGGGGAAAAAAATGTCTCCTGATGATTTACCACATCTCAGTCTGAGTAATGCCAGACACACATTTTTAAAACATACACAAAGATATGTTTGTGAAATGTGTTCAGTAGCAGATTTCAGCATTCACGGCCTTCATTTACGTAGATCGCTTTATTTAATTAGTGCTTACTGGTAATATTAAGTAATCAGAGTTTATATTCTTGTGAAAATTCTCCCCCGAAGGCCAGCTCATTCGTAATGAAAACCACATTTGAAGCAGTTGAAGAGTCCAGCTGGTTACACTCTTAAGACATTTTCATCTTCTTGAGCACATTTCAGCTTTCTAAGCATTGTGTATTCACAGGAAAAAAAAATTCAAGCTTAATGAAACATGAAGTCAGTGATATGCAAATATACACTCAGTCCTCTGCTGAGAAGTTGATATCAAGAAAACTCTTCTCATTGGGGAATTGGTCAGATGCATGCGTAGCTATTAACATTTCTCTGATCTAATGAAGCCACTCAGATGAAAGAAGAATTGCAAAACTAACAGATTGGAAGGACTCAACTAGGGAAATATCACTCCAAAAGGGAAACACTCTAAGATGCAAACTGACTTCAAGCACATCTAATTTACATGACCATGGCTAACTTTCAGACAACCCAAGCTCACTTTAGGCTTGCTTGTGGGCAGAAGGTCATTTGAAGCTGGTATATAAGAACCTTCACTTTGTGTAATTCTACTAAAACATATTTTATAAAAAATCTACACTATTATTTCTGTTTATCACCTCAGTAAATGTCCACTAGGACAGAACGACAATGATTCTTATATAGAATCTTCAAAAAGGCATTTTGTTAAGGCTTTGTTTCTGTTAGCAGTTTCAGCAAAATCATGTTCAATAAGAAAGTCATAAGCAGGAGTGCCTGAGTGGCTCAGTCGGTTGAGCATCAGACTTTTGATTTGGGCTCAGGTCATGATAACAGGGTCATGAGATTGAACCCACTGTTGGACTCGTGCTCAGCTAGGAGTCTGCTTGAGATTCTCTCTCTCCCTCTGCCTCTCTCCTTGCTCACACACTCTCTTTCTCTCAAATAATAAATTAATAAATAAATTCTTTAAAAATAAATAAAGCCATAAGCAATATATAACTTCATGACTAATTCAATATCAGCCCTTTCCCCCAGTATTTTCTTCTTTTTCATATTTGTCCACATTCTCACTATCTTTTCTTTTATGATAATATTTTGTCCATTACTATATTGGATAATATAAATGATAAAGCACTTTAAATTAATATTTCTTTTAAATCTTTGACTAAAGATTTCACTTTAAGTTAAGAGTATCTTAAGTTTCACTAAGTCTAAGTCATCAAACTAAGCTGTGCTTCACTGTGTTGTTTCAGAATGCCATCCACCTAAATTTAATTAAAAGCTTCAGTGAACTATTAGGGCTCTTTTAAGGCTCTTTATTTCCTTTTGGTAATGAGGACCACCAACCACACATACTTTTTTGTACTACATATTAGATCAGTCAGACAGCTTATCCATTGTATCAGGCCTCCTCTCTCCTTATTCCATGTACCCAATGAAATACCTTTTACTCTCATTCCATGTGTGTATTATTTGGGCTCCCAGCAAGAAGTAAATGGCACCCTAAAACTAGTCAATTAAGAAGTAAGTATTTCATAATGGCTACTTTAAAAGATATGGTAGGGCTTAGGAAAAACAACAGAGATGATGGCCATTCCAGGGCTGGTAAGCATGAGAACCACTACTATTCTTACTCTTGAAGAGGAAAGGAGAGAGAGCCATTACTGGGATCCAGGAGTGAAAGACCTGTGCATAGAAGGAAAGCCCCTGGGGAGTAGTAGTGTCTTTTGACCTGTCCATGGTGACTGTTAGTGGGGAGAACCAAGGAAATAAATACCAGGACATTATGCTCCTCTATCTCTTCAATCTCTCCCCGGTACCACTCAGAATCCAACCAGAAACCAGAAAGCAAGGGAAACTTTTGATGCATTCTTCATAGGTCTTGCCCCCGGGATATAGAGCAAACTGAAGATAGCACAGCTTCCAAAACAAATTCACTGTTCACTGAGGGTGACTAGAAAAGATGCTTACTGAAATCCCGGTAGTAGCTGAATCCACTTTTGTTTTTACAGAAAGTCCCCTTGCGACACTGATGTAAGAAACACGGCATGTGTAATCAATTTCTGTAGTCAACCCTTCCAGTGTATCTGTGATAATGAATGCTGCCATTCATTAGTGAGTTTTTAAAATCTTTAAGTGACTAATTGGCACCTATCCTTAATTTAGTGGATCTACTTAGCATTGACAGAGGTTCAAAACATAAATTTGAAGGGAATTAATGCAATAAATAAGCTTTGGATGGTGACCCTGGCATTACTCAAACTTCATCCTATTCAAGAAAAGAACAGACTTCAGAGGAGCCATTAAATTTTAAAGTCACTTTGAGGTATTTTATTAATTCTCTTTGAAACAAACTTCAATTCTTGCTTTCTAAAAATGAAGTCATTCAAGGAAGCATTCAACAATGTCAGGAGGTTCTACGGTTCACCAGAAAAGAGTCAACTTTCCACACTAAATATTTATCCAGTGCCATTCTGAGCCAGATAAAGATCTAGGCACAGACATAGCCATTGTTCTAAGAGATTAAAGTTTGCTTAAGATTGTTCCAAGAATTGCAAACACTTGATTTGTAGGCAGGTGTTTGGTTTGACTATACAGTGTTTGAGGTTTGTTTTTGATTATTTTAACTGGAGTGTCTTTGGATATACTAAATGTCCTCAAATTTAATGTAGGCTGTTACCTAACTAGATTCATAAGCCTCTGGTCTATGTTAAGAGACAAGTTCTAACCTTGTTTACAAAGAAGGATGAGAAGGGACACATCCTCAGCTAAAAAGCATTATTACTGTTTTCTGTCCTTAATCTTAATATTGGATATAGAGTGCTCTGATCTGGGTTCCATTCATAAAATTTGTCTCAGCCATAGGAACTAATACAGTTCAATTTATTGATTATTTTTGCTCTATTAACATTTTAGGACTTTTTTTCATTCTATTATGTGATATAGCTTAGTTGAATATATGTTTAATGACCACTGTAAGAGTTTTTTTAAATGGCACCCAAGATACTCACTTCATTTTCTTTTTTAAGATTTTATTTATGTATGTGAGAGAGAGTGAGAACTAGAGAGAGAAAGAGAACACACACAGAGGAAGAGGGAGAGAGAGAGAGAAGCAGACTCCTGGCTGAGCAAGGGCCTGATGCAGGACTTGATCCCAGGACACTGGGATCATGACCTAAAACAAAGGCAGATGCTTAACCAACTAAGCCACCCAGGTGTCCCAACATATCCACTTCTTAACTGAATTGCCTAGGGTAGATTGGTTCACCTTATTTTACCAAGATGCTTGGACTTCCGAAGGAAATAGTCATTCTTATTTTGACTTATTAAAATAACACAAAACCTCTACAGTATAAGAGAGTTCTTATTAAAATTTGTTTCTTTTCTAAGAAAGTTAAGTTGTCAGAATTTTCTTGGCTTTTTCATGCCAAAGCTATAATCATATTCTGGATTGTATTCTCACAGTATCTTTTTTTTCTTTTCATCTTTTTCAATTGCTTGGATCTCTGGTATAAATTTCTTCCCTAATACTGGCTATACTTCTGCATTTTCTGGGGGCCGGAGGGGGTGGGGTGGGGTTGAGGAGGTTGGGGGGATGTCAAGGAATTCTGCTTCCATGTAACAATAGGTCAATTTTAAGTAATAAAAGAATGTCCTTACCTGAATAAAATGAATAAAAGCTCTTTTCTAGTGTAACAAACATGTCAACAGTTGAGCAACATATGTTTTAAAAAAACAATTTCAATTGTACTATCTTCTAGCAAACTGAGTGAAGAAAAACTGACTGGGTATTTGCTGCAAAGATGAAATACCTCTTTCCAGAAAATCCTAAATTCTTCAGAGATATTTTTATTTCTTCCAGAATTAACACAATCTGGAGCAGAAATACTGGCTGAGTGAAGATTGTTTCTTCTCTTTTTCTCCCAGAGAAGAGGGGAGGCTGCATTTGGACAGAATTCTCTGCAGAAATGAGCTGGGGAGGGGCAGGGTGTTGCTTCTGTGGGTAGCTATATACACACCATTATGACAGGACCTGACTCAAGAGGGGATGATTCTCACCATTGAACGGTTCTTTAACTGGCAACAAGAAAAAGCCAAACTTCCTTTCTAAAATTTCAGGTTTGGACTGGTAAATACTGAGGATCATTGGTCAGCATTGCAATCAGGGTGACAGGCAGCCAGGCCATATGGAAGAGATATTTGCAGGTATTGAAGCTAGAACTTCCATGGAAGAACATGCAGGTTCCATGGGAAAAAGTATGGAAGTTTTAAAAGTTACCTTAGCTCTAATAGACAAAATGAGGGATAAGATCCAACAACAGCTGCCTCATGGAGATTCTTGTACATCTTACTTAGGTAGTTTGTTTTTTTTTTTTCCACATGGGAATATAGAAGCAAATAATTATGAGATCCAGGGAATGTAATCATTTTTCCTAATAACAAAGCTCTATGTGAAAGAACATTATCATTTTTCCCCTTGCCATAGTATGTCCAATAGAAGGCTCAAGTATAAAAACCAAATTCAGGTTCAATATTTACACTTTTCTAGTTCCTATGTTCAAAGTTTGTTTTCTCTAAATTTATTTTTCATTTTATATAAGTAAAAAACGAAAACTCAAGGTAACTCAGTCTTATTTAAGATTTTATTTATTCATTTGAGACAGAGAGAGAGAGACAGCATGAGCGAGGGTTGGGGGCTGGGGGAAGGAGCCAGAGGGAGAGGGAGAAGCAGACTTCCTACTGAGCAGAGAGTCTGACGCAGGACCCTGAGATCATGACCTGAGCCAAAGGCAGACCCCATACATACATAAATTCTTGAAGATATTGTTAAGAGGGAAAGTACAGGCCTTCCTACTATATGTCTTTACTTTTTAAAATGTTACCTGATGGACAGGAGGACTTTGGAAACATTTGGACAGTAGATACTGTTATTTATGCTTTTTAAATCTTAGAAGAAATATTTAGGTATATGTGGATTCAAATAATGATCTGGTATTTGTTGTATTTGCTGTAATTGCCCTCCCACTGGTGGACTACATAAGCACATGTTTAGGGCTATGCCTGACACTGTCTATAGTACTTAGAGTCCCAGAGAAAGTAAAGGACAAATAGTCAATTTTCTGACATTCAGCTTCTTTCATCACAATAGAATGAGACCTCAAAGGAGAAATTCAATTAATTTATAGAAATAGTAGGAAAACTAGATTATTGAAACTTATATCCAGGGCTAAGATTTACATCTTCCTTATAATATTTGTTTATTTATTTATTTTAAATTTTTTATTCAAATTCAGTTTAGTTAACATATACTGTACGATTAATTTCAGGGGTAGAATTTAGTGATCCAGCAGTTGTGGATAACACCTGTGCTCATTATATCACGTGACCTCCTTAATACCCAACATCCAGCTACCCCTTCCCCCCAGCTACCTCCCCTCTAGCAACACTCAGTTTATTTCCTAGAGTTCAGCATCTCTTATGGTTTGCTAAAATAAAAAAGTAAATTAATTAAATAAGTTACAAATAAATTACAAAAATAAAAATAAATAAAATAAGATGAAAATAGAGAAGGAGGCAAACCTCCTAATATTTAAAGGTCATTTCTTCAATTGATTACAGGTTACATACCAACAAACGTGGGTAAAGTTCTATTAATGGCACTCAGGATGGCTCCATTCATATATGAGCCTTAAAGGAGTCAATAACTTTTGAACCTTAATATTTATAAAAATTATTAACACCAACATCGTTTCAATTTCTGTTTACTCATAACCTGATGGACATTTGGGTTTGTTCTATCTAGGGGATGTCACAAAGATACAAAAGTCTACCTGTGGGTATATGCTTTCATCTCTCCTTGCTAAATATCTGGGAGTTGGACGATATTTTGTTCTTTAACAAATGTCTAGGTTACGTTCACAAGTAATCATACCATTCTGTGCTGCCACCAGCGATATGGGACAGTGCCAGTTATTCCACATCTTCATCAGTGCTTGGTATAATCGGTCTCTTTCACTTTAGACGTTAAAGCTCAGGTGCAGTGCTCTATCATTGTGATTTTGACTTGTACTTCCTCATAACTTTTAAGAATCTTACCGATTTTTGCCCCTTTCTTTGTGAATTTTGTGTCCTTTAAAGAAATCACTGCTAAACCGAAGTCCCAAAGTTTTTTTCCTCATGTTTCTTGTGTCTCTATTTTGTCCCGTCAATCTATTTACACCAATACCATACTGTCTTGATTACCAGCTGCTCATAAGTTTTGGAATCACACAGTATATGTCTCAGAACTTTGTTCTTTATTTCAAAGTTCTATCAGATATTCTAGGTGCTTTGCACATTCATATGAATTTTAGAATCAGCTTATCAGTTTCTACAAAGTAACCTGCTGATTATTTGACTTTGAAAGACAGTTTGGGACCTTGAAAAATTATTTACGTATGAGGTGATTATATGCATAACCTTCTCCCTGATGCTTCTGTGAAATTCTTTTCTCCTAAACACTGTTCCCATTTTCTTTTCACATCAAAGATTAAATTGTTTTTATCAGGAGCTAAAAATTTCCAAATGAGTTGGAAGATACATAAATATAGAATTGACAACATATTATTAATGTCATCTTATCAAACACATCTTTCAGTCTGAACTTTCTGCAGCTGACTTTTGGTGCATAAATTTACTGCTGAGGTTGATGCACAAATCATAGACAAAATTTCCAAGGTCGCTCTTAAAGGAGAAACTGAAAAGCAAGTTTGCAAAAATAAATCCCCAGTAATGTTTCAGAAAAGCAATGTGATTTTTCTCAACATAATTCTTAACAATTTTCATTATAAATATAATGTATCTTAATTGTTACAAAGATTTAAAATAGAAGTTAAAAAGGAGAGAATGAGAGGAAAACTAAATTACCCATAATTTCAGAAACAAATAACCACTGCTAGCATTTTAGTGCATTTCCTTCCAGGCATTCTTTTTTCTCTATTCATATTGGCCTCTATTTATATGTTATTTTTTATTAGAAAATAATATTAATTAAATTGTCCATATTTTGTAAGCTTGTTTTTTTCCTTTAATATCAGCTCATAGGCTTCTAATAAATTCAGTTTTCCCTTTTCATGATTTAATATTTATGTTATGTTTGCATAACATCTCTTCTGTTTAAAAGCCAGATGTTTATCACTTGGGAATATTACTCAACCTGACACTAAAAGGAGCAAGTCAAAATTTAATAAATAGAAAAGTTACTGTAATTTACAAAATAAAAACAAGACTTATGCTCAATGTCCAAAATTTTAGTCTGATTCTAAATAAAACATTCTGGATGTACATTTACCTTGTTGTTAATCAATGATTTGTTGAACCAGTCTTCTCCTGTCCAGTAGTTTTTCTAAAGATTTATTTCAGCAACTTCCCTGTTTGGATTTTTCAAAAGGGACTGGTAGAAAAATGCTGGGCTTGCCATGACCCCAAGAGATGCTGCTCATGTAATAACAGCCCCGTGGCCCATGAGTGTCACGGGAGGTGCTAAGTGGAAGATGTCACAATGGCAGAGGGACTCGAGGTGGCAGTAATGCCTGTCACAGCCCATCAGGGTGAGAAGCTTCTAAAAACTTTCCAGGAAAACTCTTGTTGCTCAATAATGTGTAAAAGGGACAGTATTAACGTCATGCTTTCTAGCACAGATGGGGAATGAGATATTCTAACATAGATATGCACCTTTACTTCTGTGTTTTTTGATCAGACGGACGACCAAAACAATCCTCAGGGGCTCTTTTTTCTTTTTAAGAGTTTATTTATTTATTTGACAGACAGAGATCACAAGTAGGCAGAGAGTGAGAGGGAAGCAGGCTCCCCGCTAAGCAGAGAGCCCCATCCAGGGCTCCATCCCAGGACCCTGGGGCCATGACCTGAACCAATGGCAGAGGCTTTAACCCACTGAGCCATGCAGGTGCCCCTCACCGGGGGCTCCTGGTAGAAATCTAGATCCTTCCATCCCAGAACCACCAAATCAAAATCTCCTGGAAAGATTCTACTTTTTACAGATTCCTCTCCCCAGGCAATTCTAAAAATATGACACATTTGAGGAAAAAAAACACTTTATATGAAGGTGCTCTTTCTCAAAGTATTAAACTTCAGAAAATAATGTGGTCCTAAAAGTGGGGGTTGAATGCTTATGTCTTTTCTGAGTCAGAAAAGGCATTTCACTGTCATGCTGGATCCACATTATAGGGCGCCTGGGCGGCTGAGCTGGTTAGGTGTCTGCCCTCAGCTCAGGTCATGATCCCAAGATCCCAAGAGAGAGTCCTGCATCATCATCATCATCATCGGGCTTCTCTCTCTCCCACTCCCCCTGCTTGTGTTCATTCTCTCTCATTGTCTCTCTCTCTCTGTCAAATAAATAAAATCTTAAAAAAAAAAAGAACACTCATTATAGAAACTTTTGGGAGAGTGGGTTTTATGTGGTGGGTTTAGTTTTTGGTTTTTGCCACAATACAAAAAAGGAATATACATTATAACAGAATTGTGTAGGTTCTAAGTGATAAGAGTGTCCTACTTAATGGATGATTTCTCACAGATTTCAGGCACAGTTGACATTCAGCTCATTTCAGGGTGTTCTACGGCAGTCACACTCAGCTAGCTTAACGTCGATTAGAAAAACACAGTTGTTATCAAACTCCAAGTGGTCTTCGCATAAATCTATTTGCAGCAACGAACTGAATCATGTATTTTGTTTCACCCTTTCAGTGATTCATGCCATTTCTTTTAAAGTAACTCACTGCTTTCCTGCTAACTTGAGCCAAAACTCCTTCAGGGAAAACCCAGCTTCTTTATCAAATAAGCAACCTCCTGAATAGAGTACAATAATCAGGTTTGCCAAGGGATGGGGAGAGTGGAGCTAAAAGCAAATAGGATTTGTTCATCGGTGGAAGAGAAAGGTACAGAAGTACCCGCTGTGATGGGTCATCTGAGTGAGACAGATGCCTCACATCTGAAGACATGGGAAGTAAGACCTTGGGAATAAGGTTCTCTCATATGAGAATTCTGTCTTCTTCTATGGTCCCAAGTGGTGGCCTGGAAATAACATGTACTAGCAGCCATAAATCTTAACCAGCTTGTTGCTATTTTGCCTGGTTACTAATAATGTGGGCAAGTCCAGCAATTACGGATTGCAATTCACTACTTTTCCTATTTGGATTTTTTGTCTTTTATTTTTTTCCTTTTTCCTCTTGATAACCTTGTTCATTTTAGTCCCTTGATAAGATTGTTTTCCATTCCAATCCCTTCAATAATTCTATAAGTCAATTTGTGACATCCTAATTGATAAGGGATTCGTTGAGTGTCTTTTTTAAAATTTGCTTCTGCTTATATATTTTTTAAAGATTTTATTTATTTATTTAACAGAGAGAGAGAGATATCACAAGTAGGCAGAGCAGCAGGCAGAGAGGAAGGGAAGCAGGCTCCCTGCTGAGCAAAGAGCCAGATGGGGGCTTGATCCCAGGACCTTGAGACCATGACCTGAGCCAAAGGCAGAGGCTTAACCCACTGAGCCACCCAGGCACCCCAGCTTCTGCTTATCTTTTAAAGTGCATTTTACGTCATAATGCTAATGGAGAAGAGCATAGCCTATGAAGCTGGTTTTTCTTCCAGAAGGGAAGTAGCACTGTAGATAATAGTGTTCGTGGGTAGCAAGACAGAGTATGGACTGTGTAATACAAAATGAGTTGCCCAGTTTGGGGACATAGGAGCATCTGTGTTTCTGGCTTTCCTTTCTTCAATCAGTAAGATGACTAAAAGCAAGCTGCAGACATTTTTCTTGAGATAAGCTGCATGCTTTAAACATTGCAAAAGAATCAGAAAGACAGATTTATTAGATGTCATTTCTTTCAGTCTGGAGGGCAGATGATAAGGTTTTCATGAATTATAAGATGTCACTCTTGCTCTTGGTTTAAGGAGCCTTAAACAGTCAGAGCTTCTTCTCTACAACCCTTAACTCATCCCTATTCTTAAATATTTTCATGATCTGGGTGGCTCAGTTGGTTAAGCCTCTGCCTTCTGTTCAGGTCATGATCCCAGGGTCCTGGGATGGAGTTGGGCACTCTGCTCAGCAGGGACCCTAATTCTCCCTCTCCTTCTGCCTGTCAGTCCCACTGCTTGTGCGCATGCTCTCTCTCTCTCTGTCAAACAAATAAATACAATCTTTAAAAAATATTTTCACAAACTGTTTATCAATTCTTTAAGCATAATAGCACCAATAACATCAGTAGCTATTGGTTATGTTATATTGGTACATATGTTACAATATGGTAACTACTGGTACAATATGTTATATTGGTACATAACATATATTGGTACTTTCTTTCCAATTGCTTTGAGGCTATGTATTAAATTGTGTTGGGTTTTCAAGGAATTCTTATTTCATCAGGTATAAGTCTGAAACTCATGAGTTAGTATCATGGCTATCTTTTATCAGGAAAGCATGATATAGGCATACAATCCATTATCGCTACAAAACTATTTTGTAGTAATATCCATCATAAAGCACTACAAGAAGTCACTTACTACACTCAAATGAAACTAACCACATTAGAACTATATCAGTGCCTCATATGCCTTCTGCAAGTGTGACTTATGGCAGGAGTGGGATTGTGAGCGGGAGGAGGGGATGGTGACAGGCTCCTAGAGGATGAATTGTAGCAGCACTAGTGAGTATGAATTCCCTTTAGTAGTGTCGTGCCAAGCACTATGTCAGTTATTAAGGAAAAATAATCCTGAGAGATAGATATTATCATCCCCATTTTACTGGTAAAAATTACTGAGGTTGTGATGTCAAAAGACTAACAGCAGTTCAGATAACTACAGTGTAAGAGAGAGGGGTCTAGAAAGCAAATTGCCAAGCACTTACTCATTTTATTAGATCACACTTATGAAATATTGTTTCTTTTGAAGTCACAATTATTAATATCTAATACTATTCCTCAGCCTATACAATGACACAGTGTCACTACCATTCTATTCATTAATTTCCGTAATTATGAAAGTGACTTAGTCTATTATCTCATCAATTACAAAGCTACAAGTGAAAGCCAGGTTCAAAATCCCAGGTAGCAAATGTTTATGTTGCTTGTCATTTTTTAAATAAAAAAAGAAATTAATAAGATCATTATAGTCACTTCTTTATGCAAAGCCTGTATTGTTACCTAATGGACATTCGTATTCAATGACATGGTACAATAACATTATATTTTAAACTTTGTAACATAAAGTTTATCTGTAATTTATTTCTGTTAGGAAGTTCTAGGCAGTAAGAAGGATCCAGATTAAAAAAAAATCCAGGTTAAAAAAAAAAAAAAAAGACTGGCTAGAATATAACTGTAATTTTAATTTTTCTTAAGATTTTATTTTATTTATTTGGGGGGAGAAAGAGAAAGAAACTGAGAGAATGCACAAGTAGGGGGGAGGGCAGAGGGAGTATGAGACTCCCCACTGAATGGGGGAGCCAAATGCACGGCTTGATCTGAGGACCCCGAGATCATGACCTGAGCTACCCAGGCCCCCCAACTGTTATTTTTAAAAAATGAATTCCCCTATCTAAAAGTCACCAGGGTGAACTTTGGATGTGAGTATTTTGAAAAATCAGCCTAGTAGTATATCACTATTAGATTACTAGGCACCATTCTTGGCAATATTGCTGGTGAAATTTCTTCCCCATTTAAAGGAACAACCTCAACAGTTGTCTCAGTGACAACTCCTTGAACTATTACAGAAGACAGTCCCAACCACTTCTGGCCTGACCCAACATAACACTGGAACCTCTGGACCCTCATTTCCTACCACTCCCTCCACTGTTACCAAGCAGCCTAAGCTATCTATTCTTCAACCTGTTAACTTCCTGCTTGTCTCAGAGCCTTTTCATAGAGTGTTTTCTCTGGCTCTAGTGTTCTTTTCAGATTTTGGTAGATCAGGCTTCTTCTTACCATTTTCAACGTACTATCATCTCCCCAGCAAAGCCATCTCTCACCACCCAACCTAGAGAATCTCACCATTAATTTTATTACATTGTCCTGTTTTTTTTCCTTCATTATACCTGACTTTTTTTTTCTATTGCTTACAGCAATTATCCACAAGAAGATTTACCAGAAGTAGCAAAAGTCATAATAATATCAAGGATGAGATTCATGAGACATTATCTAAGTCAAAGACTGTTCAGATAAGTAAACTGAAAGGCCTAGAAATGGAAGTGGATCATCCAGCATTTCTGTTGGTTAGTGTCAGAGTCACTCCGTCCAGCAACTAATCTGTGCCTCATCTTTGTATATAGAAAGAGTCAAAGGAACTAAATGTTTCCACCTCAAGGGTGAAGAAGAAAGAACCCAAATTGGTAATGTGTGCAGGCCTGTCCTGGGAGAGTGGCGAAGAGACAAACTTTGATGTAAATTCTGCTTCTTCTGTGGTGGTTTGGTGCTTAAAACGCCAACCCAAAGCACAGTAAGGCCTCCTTGCCCTTGTTAGATATCATCCAATCCAGAGGCAGCAAGGAGAAAGGGAAAACCTAAAACCCTCAGAAATATTAAATGTTAGAGATCAGGCAAATGATACTGAGAGCAAAGAGAATATGAGGCATACTAAACAACTAGCTGCTCCAGACCAAGGCTCACAGACCATCAAGATTTCAAGAGTTAGGGAGATTTCTCAATGTACGGCTAGTGGAAGAAGAGAAGAATTGGAACCAAGAGGCTGAGAATGTTCCATTTTCATGAATAATCAACCAAATGTTATTTTTAATCAATAGAGTTATCATGTCATGAAAGATATATATTTTTCCAAGAATGCATCCATTTCATCTAGGTTGCTTAACTTATTGGCATATAACTCTTGATAATAGCTTCTGATGATTGTTTCTACTTCCTTGGTGTTAGTTGTGATCTCTCCCTTTTCATTCATAATTTTATTAATTTGAGATTTCTCTCTTTTCTTTTGGATTAGTGTGGACAATGGTTTATCGATCTTATTGATTCTTTCAAAAAACCAGCTTCTAGTTTCATTGATACGTTCTACTGTATCTCTAGTTTCTACCTCATTCATCTCTGCTCTAACCTTGATTATTTCCCTTCTTGTGCATGGAGTTGGTTTAATTTGTTGTTGATTCTCCAGTTCTTTAAGGTGTAGAGACAGCTGTTGTATTTGGGATTTTTCAATTTTTTTTGAGGGAGGCTTGGATGGCTATGTATTTATATAAACTCCCAAAATTGAACCAGGAAGAAAGTGACAACCTGAATAGACTGATATCTTTTAACGAGATTGAAGCAGTGATCAAAAACCTCCCAAAAAACAAGAGCCCAGGACCTGACGGATTCCCTGGGTAATTCTACCAAACTTTCAAAGAAGAAATAACGCCTATTCTCCTGAAGCTGTTTCAAAAAATTGAAGCAGAAGGAAAACTTCCAGACTCTTTTTATGAAGCCAGCATTACCCTGATCCCCAAACCAGGCAAACACCAAAAAGGAGAATTTCAGACCAATATCACTGATGAATATGGATGCTAAGATTCTCAACAAGATCCTAGCAAACAGGATCCAACAGCACATTAAAAAGATCTCCACCATGACCAGGTGGGATTCATCTCTGGGTTACAAAGCTGGTTCAACACTTGCAAGTCAATCAATGTGATAGAACAAATCAATAAGAGAAGAGAGAAGAACCGCATGGTCCTCTCAATTGATGCAGAAAAAGCATTTGACAAAATCCAGCATCCGTTCCTGATTAAAACACTTCAAAGTATAGGGATTGAGGGAACATTCCTGAACTTCATAAAATCTATCTATGAAAGACCCACAGCAAACATCATCCTCAATGGGAAGAAGATCACAGCCTTCCCGTTGAGATCAGGAACATGACAAGGATGCCCACTCTCACCACTCTTGTTCAACATAGTATTAGAAGTCCTAGCAACAGCAATCAGACAACAAAGAGAAATAAAAGGTATCCAAATTGGCAAGGAAGAAGTCAAACTCTCGCTCTTCGCAGATGACATGATACTTTATATGGAAAACCCAGAAGACTCCACCCCCAAACAACTAGAACTCATACAGCAATTCAGTAACGTGGCAGGATACAAAGTCAATGTACAGATATATATTTTCAGAAGTATATTATGTTATAAGCATATGTTATGTATCATAATCCCATCTATGGCTTCAACCTTTCATGAAAATAAAAATGAAACTCAGAAAGAATGTAAGTGGTATAAACAGGCATGCTGCATCTTTATTCAATACTTGTCTGGCTAGTTTGGCTTAATTAGGCCAGATTTCATTTTTCATTTTCTTATGCTCTTATACTTTCATTTGGGTAATGGTTAGGCCTAGGGTGAGCAGGCAGGTGATTTATGGAGCTCTGGATGATTAAAAAGAAGAAGCTAAGGCCGAGGTACAGCAGAAGTGTCCAGACCCCTAGTGTCCAAGAAGAGGAGAAGAGTGCAGACTCTAGACGTGGGAACCAGTGTGAAATCACTCTGTGGTCTCACTCTCCAGTCTTTGGGCCAGCCAGCCAGCCAGGAAAAGTCATGAAGGGCTCAAGGGCATACTATATGCCCATAGTAATGCTAGGTGCTTTATAAATTTCTCTCTCAATTATCCCCACAATACCTCTGAGAAGTGGAAAACTCAAGCTCAGAGGACTTATGTTATATACATGAAATCCCAGTTTGAAAATGATATAATTGGATGTAAATCTAGTTGTGCCCACCCCTTGCACTTTTCTCTATTCAATACTGTCCCTCAAGGACAAAATATTAAATGGATGTTAGCTTTTCACGTCCTTGATGCCAACTGTAACATGGCCTTGATAAACAGTTGTTAGAGGAAAGAAAGAAGAAAAGGAAGGAAGGAAAGAGGGAAGGAAAGAAGAGAAGGAGGAAGGAGGGAGGGTGGTACAAGGATATGCAATGAAGAGAACTCAGAAGAGACTGAAAAATCCATTAGGCCATCCACAACCAAAGGCAAAGCCACACGAAGGTCCAATCAGGTTTCATCTCCTCTGGGTTTTAGCTTGACCGATATTCAATGTTGCCTCTATCACTCATTTCACTAGAAGTTGAAAATTCATAATTTTCTAATTATCTTACTTCTTTCACATTTATTAGTGGAGATCCTTAAAAAAAAACACAACATTTTCTGTCATCAACTAGTATTACTTGGTTACTAGGAAACCCTTTCTTAAAGGAAAGGGAGGCAAAGCTTAGAATTATTATGCATTATCAAGGTGATTGGGCTCAGAAAATTATGTGCTTTCCATATTTTTTGAATAAGCAAACCAGAATGACGACCACCTCTACAAGTGAGCCAGCCACAGCCCGCCCGACAGCCCTAGGTGCTCACATTTCTGACTGTAAAGCCTTTGTATTCTTTTTTAAAATATCTTTTTAAAATTTATTTGACAGATAGAGATCACAAGTAGGCAGAGAGGCAGGCAGAGAGAGAGAGGAGGAAGCAGGTTCCCTGCCGAGCAGAGAGCCTGATGCGGGGCTCGATCCCAGGACCCTGGGATCATGACCTGAGCTGAAGGCAGAGGCTTAACCCACTGAGCCACCCAGGCGCCCCAAGCCTTTGTATTCTTAAGACACAAGCGGTTTGATAGTATGTCTAAAGTTTTCAGGCATTGCCAGATATGCTAAATTGTTTTATGTAATTTATAGAAAGTATGTAAGTATGAATTTGGTAAATGCTTATAGAAGAGGTGACAAAACAGAAAGGATTTTTAATATGCTTGCTTCCTGATAGGAAGCAGCCTCACAGTCTGCAGTATATTTATACCAAGAAGTCTCATACTTTGATGGCCATTTAGCAGGACAGACACACCTACCTGCTCAAGCATTTTCTCCTTCACAGTCTATTCATGAAAGGCATAAATTAGAGCTAGTGATTGGATGTGGTTTCTCCATTTCACCTCTACGCACTCAATTCTGTGAGTGTCTCCCATGTTCCAGGGATAACAGTCAGAATGTGGTGATAATATGGGAGAAAAGTCACTGAAGAGTCATTTCTATTCCTATCAAGCAGCATGTTTGCTCACATGACTTGTCAGATTTTTCTTTTTTTTTTCTTAACTTTTAAAAAATTTCTTTTCAGTATAACAGTATTCATTGTTTTTGCACCACACCCAGTGCTCCATGCAATACATGCCCTCCCTAATACCCACCACCAGGCTCCCCTAACCTCCCACCCCCCACCCCTTCAAAACCCCTCAGGTTGTTTTTCAGAGTCCATAGTCGCTCATGGTTCATCTCCCCCTCCAAATTCCCTCAACTCCCTTCTCCTCTCCATCTCCCCATGTCCTCCGTGTTATTTGTTACACTCCACAAATAAGTGAAACCATATGATAATTGACTCTCTCTGCTTGACTTATTTCACTCAGCATAATCTCTTCCAGTCCCGTCCATGTTGCTACAAAAGTTGGGTATTCATCCTTTCTGATGGAGGCATAATACTCCATAGTGTATATGGACCACATCTTCCTTATCCATCCATCTTGGTTCTTTCCACAGTTTGGTGACCGTGGCCATTGCTGCTATGAACATTAGGGTACAGATGGCCCTTCTTTTCACTACAGCTGTATCTTTGGGGTAAATACCCAGTAGTGCAATTGCAGGGTCATAGGGAAGCTCTATTTTTAATTTCTTGAGGAATCTCCACACTGTTCTCCAAAGTGGCTGCACCAACTTGCATTCCCACCAACAGTGTAAGAGGGTTCCCCTTTCTCCACAGCCTCTCCAACACACGTTGTTTCCTGTCTTGCTGATTTTGGCCATTCTAACTGGTGTGAGGTGGTATCTCAATGTGGTTTTAATTTGAATCTCTCTGATGGCTAGTGATGTTGAACATTTTTTCATGTGTCTGATAGCCATTTGTATGTCTTCATTGGAGAAGTGTCTGTTCATATCTTCTGCCCATTTTTGGTATGATTACCTGTTTTCTGTGTGTTGAGTTTGAGAAGTTCTTTATAGATCCTGGATATCAACCTTCTATCTGTACTGTCATTTGCAAATATCTTCTCCCATTGCGTGGGTTGCCTCTTTGTTTTGTTGACTGTCTCCTTTGCTGTGCAGAAGCTTTTGATCTTGATGAAGTCCCAAAAGTTCATTTTCACTTTTGTTTCCTTTGCCTTTGGAGACATATCTTGAAAGAAGTTGCTGTGGCTGATATCGAAGAGGTTACTGCCTATGTTCTCCTCTAGGATTCTGATGGATTCCTGTCTTACGTTGAGGGTTGAGGTCTTTTATCCATTTCGAGTTTATCTTTGTGTACGGTGTAAGAGAATATCAGATTGTTCTTAGTCAACATCTCCATTTGCCGCAAAAGCAAATCAGTGTTAGCAATTTTCCAATGGAGACATGTTTTTGAATCATTTACTCAGGTTTGCTTGATTACAGAAGAATTAACATACTCTTTGGAATATCTGCTCTAGCAACTAATTTTCTCATGGAAAATTATCCAGTTGAGCTGGGTGTGTGGCTAATAGTTGTTCTACTGAGAGGAAACAATTGTTGAGAAACAATACTTTTAATACCATGTGAATTCCAAGAAAATAAGTCCTCAGTCTCAATTATATAAAGATTTAATATTGGGATGTAACTAAACTTATCATGGTAATTATTGTATGATATAAACATATATTAGAACCTTGTCTTACAGATCTAATACTTACATAATTTTATATCTCAATTATGTCTCAATAAAACCAGAAAAATAGTTAAAAAGAAAACAATCAGTGGAATATTCACTTCTACACTTATACAAGCATATCCATTGTCATTTTTTGTTTCACAATTTGTCTTGAAACTGATAATGTAAAAATGCCAACTTAATAAATGAACTCTAAGTATATTAAGTACATTATATCTATATCTATATCTATATCTATATATATATATATCTAAGTACATTAAAATAATTGTTGTGTATTTATGCTTTATTTTAAAGAAATATCTGCCTTTAGGGTGCCTGGGGAAGCTTACTGATTTTGGCTCCTATCATGAACTCAGGGTCGTGCTGGGTGTGGAGTCTGTTAAGATTCTCTCTGTCCTCCCTCTGCCCCACCCTGCTCACATTCACTTTGTCTCTCTAAATAAATAAGCAAATAAATAAATAAATAAAATTATCTGCTTTTAAGAAACAAAATTTCAAACCAACCTCATTTACAATTTTTTCTGATCATTTGTGACATAAACCACTACTTCAATGTGTCAAGACAATAGCTATACTCTGAGAAATGTTTCTGTTACATTTCATAAGTATTAAAGAGGTTTTTATGTTTATAAGAGGTTTTTGTAGATGTGAAATATTTTGAGATCATTAGTTCAAATTACCATACATTTATAAGATGAGACAGTCTTCAACCATTAGTAGTGGTAATAATAACAGCTAATAAATACAGCCCTTACTCTGTTCCAGGTGTTGAAACACATGTTTTACATATAATAACTTATTTACCCATCATAGTAACAACTTGAAGTGAGAAAACTGAGATGCAGAAAGGTTAAGAGACTTCCCCCAAATCACACAAGAGGTAAGCCATGCATTTGTGTTTGAACCCAGGTAGTTTGGCTCCAAAGTCCAGGTGGTCAATAACTACAATATGTTGCTCCGCATTTGAAATCATATTGCAGACAAATGAGAAATCGTGTAAATATATTCAGGATCTCTTGTTAAAGGAGCAAAGCAGTTTATAAACCAGTATTATATCAATTCTATTAAATGCAAACAAACATGTGTGTGAAATGTCCTCTATATGCCTCTCTATATTTATATATATTTGTGTAAATACATATATACACATGAATACATATATCCACATGCATACACCTACATAGATATTAAAGGAAAAAAAGGTAGAAGATCATAGTATATACCAAAATTTAACACAAATTAACTTCTGGTGATGTGATTACTAGTGATTATGTTCTTCCTTATAATGTTTTGTATTTTCCAAATCTTTTATCATAAACATGTTGTTAATTTTGTAATTTTTTAAAGCTATTAGAAAAAAAAAAAACTCTTTCATGGAGGAACCACAAGCTCTTCTGGTTTTCTTTTGTATTGTGGATGTTTGATTATGTGTCATTAAAATAATATATGCATAAGAAACTGATGAATCACTAAATTCTACCTCTGAAATGAATTATACAGTATATGTTAATGAAATTGAATTTAAATAAATTCAAAAATAATAAAATAAAATAATATACACATAATAGTCACCAAACTTATCAATTTCCTCTCCAAAGAGTTCAATGTGGAATTCTTCTTTCCTCAGCGCTGCTCCCTTCTAACTTTCATCAACTGCCTTGGCCTTTTCATTTCTTCTGTTCACCTGAGACTTCTGTCATGCTTGTCTCATGGTCCTTTCTCTAGCAGTTAGCGAGCCTTCAATCCCTTGTCATGTCAAAGGAAACTTCTTAGTCTCCAGAGCTATGTGTTCCAATATGTTTACCCTTAACCATTCTTGGATATATAAGCCTACATTAATTAAGATTAAATAAAATGAAAAATTCAGCCCCTCACTCCCATTAGCCCCATTTCAAACACTCAATAGTTTCATGTCACTAGCTGCTATATTGGACGGAGCTGTTCCTGTGTTAGGATATATTGTGACTATTCTCCCTTTCATTTATGTTGATGGGTTGCAAAATCCTGGAATATGCTTGCTTCCTCTTGAAGCCACAGATTTCTTTTTCTTTTGATTTCTACTTTTCTTTTGTCTTGCCTAAGCATCTAGAAATAATAAAACTCTTCCACTGCAAAGGATACTCTCTGGCCAATGATCCATATAAGTTTTACAGATGACAGTTGCATGCCCCTGCAAGTATAATTCTGGCATTTATTATGCTAAAACACTATCTCCTTCTCAGTTTTGAATTATATTACAGAACACTATTCCCTTAAACCTTGCAGGAACTATGCCCAATTACATGGAAGGGATAACCCCATGTTTCCTACTTGAGCAACTGGAAAGATAGGGCCTTGAATTTGAAGTGCCTTAACACATTACAGTTATGAAATCCAGAGATCTACAGTGAAGATAGTGGGGATACCATTTTGGGACTAATCAGCTTATAGTTAGGAATGGTGGCTGTTATAATGGATATGATCATCTGCGGTAAGAAGAATACGTGCCTCTCATGTTTTTGTAGAAGAGAAATGAGATGCTGTATATAATTGTATGTCTAATATAAGGTGAAAAGTGGTTTAAAAAAGTTAATTCCTGAATCAATAAAGAATTGTGTTCAACAAATAATTACAGAAATAGAAATATAGGAGTCTATACAAATTATAGAGATTAATTTTCTCATGTAATAAGAAGATCAGAGGTAGGCATTCTAGACTTGGTTCAGCACCTCTATGAAACCCTCAAGGCCTTAAGTTTGTGATCCTTACTACTCAACTTTCATCTTTAAGATCACAAAACAGTTGTGAAAGTTGTGACCATTACACACATTGTGGGAGACAGAGCTTAATGTGACTCACAAGATCCCTGTGTTCTGGGATCCACACCCTTGTACAGTCCTTTCCCTTTGAGTGTGGACAGGACCTGTGACTTGGTTCTAACCAATAGAATATGCAAAGGTGAGGGGTTGTCACCCCCATGATACATTATATGATATTCCATTTGGTTAACAGACTAAAGTCTTCCCCCTCACCTACATTGAAGAAGCAAATTGCCATAAAGCAAGCAGCCATGTTGGAGAAACCCATGTGGAAAGAAACTGTGAACAGTTTCTAGGGGCTGAAGTTGGTCTCCAGTGAGAAACTGAAGCCTTCAGTCCTGCAGTTGCAGAGAAATGAATTCTGCCAACAACCTAAGGGAGCCTCTAGTGAGACCGTGGTCCCACCCGATACTTGGACTGAAGTCTGGTGAGACCCTGCAGTTGAGAATCCAGCCTACACTTCTGACCCATAAAAACTGTGAAATAATAAATGTGTATTGTTTTAAGACGCTAAGTTTTTGATAATTGTTATGCAGCAAAGAAACTAATACTTCCAAAGAGACAGCTGAATGTGCCAGATGTCTCTTCCTGTTTTAAAGAGCTTATCTTTCTTTTCCTCTCTTTTTTCCTCCCTTCCTTCCTTCCTTCCTTCCTTCGTTCCTTCCTTCCTTCCTTCCTTTTTCTTCTATCTCTATATTACTGCAAGAGAATCTGATAAATGAAATCTTACTGAGTTACAATCCTTCAATAAATAAATTCAGGATTCTGTTCTTGGAGAAAAGAGGGGAAATATATATTTGGAGAGCTAAGAATGAGATGGGAGATGGCTTCATAGAGTGTTCCTGTCTTAGATCCCAATTTGTCTTCTTCCTTGTAAACAAGATCCCCTTCTCCAAAATCTCCACATGACAGAGATGGGAAATGATGGTATCCCATGTCTGTGGAAATATTTTCATCATTACTTGGCTCCAAGTATCAGGAAAAGTAAGCCTGCTTTCTTTTCAAATAAGGCACATCCTCTCTTTCTGAGGATGGCATTTTAACTAGAGTGCTCAGTAGCACACAGTCTCCCTCATTCATAACCACCAATTAATATATACCCGGAACAGCAGTGAGCCCATGATTGATGAAAATTTTCTGATTCATACATCTGACAGGAAAGAACATAAATCTGATATCTTACTAATGACATAAGAATCCTTCAGTCATGGGGCACCTGGGTGGCTCAGTGGGTTAAAGCCTCTGCCTTCGGCTCAGGTCATGATCTCATGGTCCTCGGATCAAGCCCCACATCCAGCTCTCTGCTCAGCGGGGAGCCTCCTTCCCTTCCTCTCTCTCTGCCTGCCTCTCTGCCTACTTGTGATCTCTCTCTGTCAAATAAATAAATAAAATCTTAAAAAAAAAAGAATCCTCAGTCAGTTTCCTTTCCCCACCTCTTCCATTTTCCATCTCTGTGTCCATCAGCAGCCATTTTGAAATAATGAAGTTAATATAGTGGAATTCATTCTCAGAGGTGATACTTCTGGTAAGAGATGGTTTCGAACATAGCTTCTGCCTCTTCACTAAAGAAAAAATGTTTACAATATTAAATATAATACTGAGATTTTCATTTTAATATGAATTTCAGATATGGAATCTTATTAATAACCAGAAGAATGTACAGACATGTAGTTTTGGTTATCAGTCTATCTGAGCTTTTTAATAATTCCATGCAAAATTTGAGGACCTAATTCAAAAACATGGAGCAATTGTGGTTCACAGTTTAAGTTACTTAATCTCTTTAGTTCTCAGGGTCCTCATGTGTAAAATGAAGAATGAGAATCCATATTACCTAAAGTAATTCTGAGTCTGTGATCAGTCTGATTTTACGAAGCTTCTCAGAACCTACATTTCATAGCCCAGCATATGATGACCACAGAAGAAACATGACATACATGTTAGGTGGTCTGTTCTCAAAACTAAAGAGAGAGACTGAAGGGGAAAGCATTCACATCAGGTTGAAAAGGAGGGGGAGACAAACCATGAGAGACTGCGGACTCTGAGAAACAGACTGAGGGTTTTGGAGGGGAGGTAGTGGGAGGTTGGGTGAGCCTGGTGATGGGTATTAAGGAGGGCACGCATTGCATGGAGCACTGGGTGTGGTGCATGAACAATGAATTTTGGAGCACTGAAAAAAAATAAAATAAAATTTAATAAGAAAAAAAAAGGAAGGTACATTTCACCTCACTTTTCTGTGCCTATGAGCACATGCACAAAAGAATGCTAAAATGGTCAACGTAGATGGTATGTTTTGTTTGTTTGTTTTACGATTTTATTTATTTATTTGACAGAAAGAGAGAGAGCACCAGCAGAGGGAACAGCAGGCAGAGGGAGAAGAGGCTGTGCTGAGGAGGGAGCCTGATTCCAGGACCCAGGGATCATGACCTGAGCCAAAGGCAGATGCTTAATTGACTGAGCCACCCAGCCTCCCCTAGTAGATTATATGTTGATGGGGGTGCTTGGAAGGACAGGGAGGCAAATCAAAACTTGTCAGGAAAATGATTTGAAAGGACATGATTTTTAGAAGATTTATAAGGGTGGATAAATATATAGTTTGGAAGACACAAACAGGATAAATTCTTATCTGAGTTGCCTATGGTTCCTAGATGACAATGCTTAAGTGACCTACTCTTTCTTGACTCATTGAAGCTTAAACATGGCTACAGACCAATTTCAACAGCTACTATAATATGCCAGCTCATATTTTTCTTTCTTTTGCATGTATGCATTATTTAATTTTTCAACCAATTATTTGCTTAAGATTTATTAATTTTAAAAAGACATATATAATAACTGTAATTTACTGCTATTATTTCATTTTTTTCTGATAAGATCTAATTAGTGTGAGAAAGATTTTGTTAATGCTTATCAATAAAAAAGAGATTTTTTTTAAGAAGATGTCATTTTTTTTCCAGGGTCAAAGTTCTTGATCATAGATGCAGGAAAGCTCTTATTTTCTTATGCCAGAGTTTGAAAATATTTGTCTGTTTTTTTGCTAAGGCTCATCAAGACCAAGTTCTCCCTACAAGAATGAAAAGAAGGGCCATTTGTACCCCAATGTTTATAGCAGCAATTGCCACGGTCCCCAAACTGTGGAAAGAACCAAGATGCCCTTCAACGGACGAATGGATAAGGAAGATGTGGTCCATATACACTATGGAGTATTATGCCTCCATCAGAAAGGATGAGTACCCAACTTTTGTATCAACATGGATGGGACTGGAAGAGATTATGCTGAGTGAAATAAGTCAAGCAGAGAGAGTCAATTATCATATGGTTTCACTTATTTGCAGAGCGTAACAAATAACATAGAGGACATGGGGAGATGGAGAGGAGATGGGAGTGGAGGGAAATTGGAGGGGGAGATGAACCATGAGAGACTGTGGACTCTGAAAAACAACCTGAGGGTTTTGAAGGGGCAGGGGGTGGGAGGTTGGGGGAGCCAGGTGGTGGGTATTACGGAGGGCATGCATTGCATGGAGCACTGGGTGTTGTGCAAAAACTATGAATTCTGTTACGCTGGAAAGAAATTAAAAAAAAAAGAATGAAAGCAACTTGATGATGATGATTTTGGATCTAATTAAAATGTTTTCTGAGATTTGGAAATAACTTTTATGAACATTGCAATGACTATAGCATGGACATACAGAAAGTATGGATGTTAATAATTGTGTCTTTGCTTATTGTTAAATCCATTTAAGATGATTATGCAGATCATCCCAAGCCATAGTAAAAATGAGCTGCCTTTGGTGTTTGTTTATAGTTGCCTGCTTCTCTGCTTTTTCTTCTTCTTTTTTTTTTCTTTTCTTTTTTTTTTTGCTTAGGGCACCATCTGTGTATGAAGGTAAATCAGAGGGCTCAGATTTCAGTTCATGCTTCTCCTTAGCATTAGAGAGCTTTCTTTCCCTTCTGAATAAGATTTCTGGCAGTCAATCTTGTCTCTTTGTAGTGCAGTTTAGTTTGGAAACATAGCTAGCTGGTAGATGTCCTGACCCAAATGCCCAGGACAGAAGACAGCAGAAGAAGCCAGCCCCATCACAGACACCTGGGAGATCCAACTTATCTGGATCCAACTTTTCCTGTCCCTAACTCAGGTCAAAGTCACAAAGAGTGGCTTCCTTAATGGGAATGGAATTACAGTTTCAATCTTCTGTGGTCATTTCAGAAGCATATGCCTTCAAACAAATTGTTCTCTCTTCTATTTCTTTGTCTCCTTCAGTTTCTTCATTTGCTTTCCCTCTCCTCTTCTCACTAAACATTCCTTTTCTCCTTCTCTCTCTTTTCACCACACATTTGACTTTACCTTTCTTTTTCTATTCCTTCTACTCTCTGTATTATCTTTTTCACTTCCAACTTCCTTTTTCTTTTCTTTCTCTTCTCACTTCAATCACTACTCTAAAATATATGCCACTCAAAAGACATGTCCTTTCAGCAAGTATGGAAATTCCAAACACGATGTGATTAGAGAGGATGATTCCTTCTATAATTCTGCTTCTTTAGTGGTGGTTACAACTAAATATTAATGGTGTATCAGATGGGGCACCTGGATGGTTCAGTCCGTTAAGTGTGGACTCTTGGTATTGGCTCAGGTCATGATCTCAGGGTTCTGGGATTGAGCCCTGCATCAGACTCCATGCTCTGCAGAGAGTCTGTTTCTCTCCCTCTGCCCTTCTTCTGTCCCCTCTAACTCTCTCTCTAGCTAAAAATAAATGAATACATTTTTAAAGGTATATCAGAGAATATAAAGGATTGATGACAAGTGCTGTGTTCTATCAAAAATTGGCTTAGGTCTTCTAAATCCAGTAAGTTAATTAGATTTTTCTTTATGTAATGCTATGGAACCTTAAGCTTACAAGCAAACCTGAAGAATAACATTAGCCCTAATTGTTTCTGACTGACTTGAGGCTTCCACCAACAGAGAAATTCCAGAGACTTACCTGGTCAGAGGAAGAAGTGACTATATTTGTTAACTTTAAATATTCACATATGTCTTAACTTTGTCATTGATACTTTGGCTTGACAACGTGAACATATTTCTGACAACAATGCACCAGATAAATAAACAATGGTAGTTCCATCTTGCTTGGTCATTGAACCATATGATTACTCATTGGTGGGATCTTTTAAAAAATGAATAAATAAACAAAAAACTGAATCAGAGCTATAAATGAAGAGAACAAACTGATGGTTGCCAGGGTGAGGGTTGGGCAAAATGGGCGTAGGAGAGTGGGAGATACAGGCTTCCAATTATGTAATGAATAAGCAGGGAATAAAAGGCACAGCCTAAGTCACAGTCAATGATATTATAATAGTGATGTAATGGGACAGATGATAGCTATACTGGTAGTGAACATAGCATAATGTTGACAAACTTGTCAAAATACTAAGTTGTACACCTGAAACAAATGTAACACTGCATATAAACTATACTCACAAATCAAAATAAATAAAATCATATATATATATATAAACTGAATATTAAAAAAAAAGGAAGATTGGTGTGTAAGGACACAAATACGATTCAGAGCCTACAAGCTAAAATCTACTAATTGAATAGTTTCTTTGATCTGTTTTTGTGTGTTCAAGAAGGGCCAGAAAACAGCTTCACACCAGTCTAAAGTCTTCCATCTAAGGAATTTTCTATTTCAGCATTGCCTCTTTATAACACCTATTTTGTGTTGATCTAAAGGTTTTTAAATTAAGCTTAATGTTTATTAATTTTTAATAACAAGAATGTTATTGAAGAATAGACATTACTCAGGTGCCAAAGAGTAGTTTATGTTTCTTTCTAAATAAACTATATTTTTCTAAGAAGGAAGTAAAAATTAAACCGTATAAACTAATCTTATTTTATTTTTTTTACTACCATTCAAAGTACATTTTGTCTTCCGGAGTTTAAATTCCTATATTGATTGAAGATTATTTTCTAACATTTCAAAATTGACAAAATTAGAGTCAGTTATCTGTTAAACCCCATGTATTAAGTTTCTATAAATAAATTATACAAAATCATCACAAAAAGAAATTGAATGTCAGATTCTCTTTTAAGTTTCATATCTCCTAGAAGATTCAGCAACCTACTTTTAAAATGGAGACAGTTCCATCTTCCTTCCTTTTCTGTTTCATGACAGAAAAACTGATTCTAGAGAGTCAACTACAGAATTCACTCCTTGCTAATTGTCTTCTCTCCACCCAACTAAAATTTAATTTTTTTTCCATTTCTCCTAACTGGTTATTACGTTTATTTAAAAAAAGTCTTTATATCAGAGTCAATAACTCATTCCTGAAACTGCATTGTTTCAATGAAACTAACATATATTATATATTATACATCATACATTATATATTATATATCATACACTATATATTATATATTACATGTTATATGTTTTATATTATGTAACATATTATATAATATGTAACACATATTATATAATATATATATTATATATTATAAAATACCAGATCCTTTTGCACCTCTTCCAGAGTAGCAACATGTGAAGCCTAAATAAAATATGCTGAAGGAAGATTTTTCAGTAACACAATGTGCATGGCCTGTTCATTCTCATTAAATTGTTCACTTAGGGTCTGATCATAACTCCACATTCACTGACGTTTCTGTTTGCTTACCATCAGAAGATAAATAATTACAATTCTTGCTTAGCAAGGAAAGAAAAACTACTCAGTCCTTTCCAGAAACATCTTAACCTTCCTAAAGTAGGGTGAATGGACTATGGGGAAAAATTATTAGTTCTTGGTCAAAGGAACAATTAATTCAAAAAAGATTTAAATAAGGGCAGCCATAGACATTGGGTTGGAAAGAGGAAAAGGAAAAGAAAAAATTGTTTTGAGTTTCAAGATACTTTAAGGGATTTCTTTCAAGTCTAAAAATCACAACCAAAGGGACATCCAGCTTAACCAAAAATAACAACACTATGATTCTTGGAAAGGAATCAAGTTTATTTTTTTTAATAAAATAATCAGTATATATGAGGGATTTACTATACCAACAATCCCATAATATTTATATTGATACTGCAATTGAACATGTATATATTGGACCAAAGTCATGCTAAAAAAAGCAATGCAGCATGTGGTTGACCACAGAAGACTTATTTTACAATGTAAGCTTCCATTAATAACAATATAGATACATATCATCAAACTGATGCCAGATTCAAGATGCAGCAATTCTTCTCATATTTTGGTTTCAATAATTTACATGATTAAATGATGCCGTTTTAAGTAATTTTCCTAATACACAAGAATGCCAAATTAATGTAGTTTCATTTTGAACTAAAGAAAATACTACAAAATTTTATATGAAATGATGGTATATTCCATTAAGAATCTTCTGTAAAGATTGAATGAAACCATGACATTATACATGTATATAAATGTATTAAGGTTAGTTACATAATAAGCCTATTTCATCTGAAAAATATGATGTCTATAAAACCATACATGCATGTAGGCAGAAATATATTACATTAATTTTTATCTAATTCATAAATGTTGAAATCATTTGTAAGAACAATAAACTAATTTCCAAATTAGTGGAACAAAATAGAAAAAAGTACTTAAAGACATAAGTTATATTTGGGTATTTGTCAAGAAGCCAGATTCCATGGGTTTGGAATATCTGACCCTTTGGCATGTTCCCACATAATCAACCCTTTAACCCAGACTTGGAGTAAAGGGAATAACAGTTGTGTTTTTCCTTCTCTGTTTAACTTGGCTTAACTTACTGTAGAAAATCCTCTTTCCCACAGCCTAATTTCGAACAAATTGTAATTTTAACAATACGCTTACCATGGTTAATTCAGTCATTTTGCCAGTTAACCTGATGAAAGGCCAACTTCAGATATCATTTCCTTTTTAGGTGAGAAAGTATTTAGGAATTCCAACCAACGATTGACTTGTATTCTTATCAGTCATTTTTTTTCTCTCCCACTGCACTTGAGCAAAAATTCCTTGTCATGGGAAGATCTTAACCAAGAAAAAAAATGTGGAAGATAATATCAAGTGATCTTGAAAAATACACCTTTTCCTTCATAAATAACCAATAAGTAATAGGATACTAGACAATGGACCACAGACAAAACTTTGAAATGTAATTTTTCCAGAGTAAATTTGAAAGGGTCAAATGTCTTGTTGATTTTTTTTGTAGGTCTCAAAGAGAAAATACAGGAATTTAAGCAATAATTGTATTTCCTAAATCAGAAGAGAACAGAGTGAAAAACTTATCTGTGATGCTTTTGTTAGAAGGTAGAAAATAGCTAGGAGAATAGGCTGAAGAAGCAAGACAGTCTAATCCTACATAAGGAAGTTGAACATGACACTACTTATGGATGGTTTATTTCAATGTTGCTTCAGGTTTGCCTTCTTCATTTCATAGAATAGCGGTAACCAGAAAATATGTCAAAAGTCTCCTTCATGGAGCAAGGGGACTAAACACAACACTGGGCAAGCAGCTGGCTAGTCTCTGGGTCAGCATTTTTCAAGTGAGTGAAACACTGAAGTTCCCAGAAATATTCAGGTGATTCTATAGTGGTGGGGTTGGGTGTTTGCAGGTAACAGTATTGTATGCTTACAGATGATTTAGAAATGCTTTTAATTTACTAACAGTTTGAAAATTTCCTGTGTTAAATCAAATCTTTAACTTTATTCAATCCACTGTTGCCCAAGTTTACTTCAGCAAGTAACTTTCTTTTCTGTCCCTCCCCATATGTGTTCATGAACATACACCAAATTCTTAACAACCTAAAGGATGTAAGTATCCTGCACAAATATATGTTAATAAATGATCTTCAATGGTCTTCATCATTGCCAGTCATCCGAACCGAGGATTTAGTGTATTGGTGAAGAAGGAAGAAAATACAAAGGATTTTGGAACTCTTAGGACATATTCAGTGTTCTAATACTATTAACAAAAGCTAAAAAAAAAAAAAAAAGCTCAGAGGCTTAATCTATTTTTAGTATCTTAAAATTAATCATGTAGAAACTTAACATTTAATTATTTAGAGTATGCTGACTGCAGAAAAATGACATCTTTTCCATTTTTCTCTGTATCCAAAACAGACTCTGATAGTCTTTTTTTAAATGTAAATTCCAGTGTAGTTAGCATACCGTGTATATTAATTTCAGGTGTACAATATAATGATTCCACACTTCCATATGTTACTTGATGTTCATCATGATAAGTATACTCTTTATCTCCTTCACCTATTTCACCCATTCCCTACCCACCTCCCCTCTGGTAACCATGATAATGATCTGTTTGTTCACTATAGTTAAGAGTCTGTTTCTTGGTTTGTTTTTCTATTTTTTTTCCTTCTCTTGTTTGTTTTGTTTCTTAAATTTCACATATGAATGAAATCATAGGGTATTTTTCTTTTCTGACTGGTTTATTTCACTTAACGTCATACTCTGTAGCTCCATCTATGTCATTGCCAATAGCAAGGTTTCATTCTTTTTTATGGCTGAATAATAGTCATATATATAGAGAGAGATCCTAACCCCACCACTAATTAGTTTATCACTGGACACCTGGGCAGCTTCTATAATTGGGCTATTGTAACTAATGCTGTTATAAACATAGGGGTGCATGTATCCTTTCAAATTTGTGTTCTCATATTCTTTGGGTAAATACTCAGTAGTGAGATTACTGGATCATATGATAGTTCTATTTTAATTTTTTGAGGAACCTCTATACTGTCTTCCACAGTGTCTGCACCAATTTTGCATTCCTACCAACAATACACAAAGGTTCCTTTTTCTCCACATCCTTGCCAGCACTTGTTGCCCATTCTGACAGGTGTGAAGTGCTATTTCCTTGTGATTTTGATTTGCATTTCTCTGATGATAAGCATTGAGCATCTTTTCATGTGTCTGCTGGCCATCTATATGTCTTCTTTTTTTTTATAAAAAATTTATTTATTTGTCAGAGAGAGAGGGAGAGCAAGCAAGCACAGGCAGACAGAGTGGCAGGCAGAGGCAGAGGGAGAAGCAGGCTCCCTGTCGAGCAAGGAGCCCCAAGTGGGACTCGATCCCAGGACGCTGGGATCATGACCTGAGCCGAAGGCAGCTGCTTAACCAACTGAGCCACCCAGGCGTCCCCATCTATATGTCTTCTTTGGAGAAATGTTTGTTCATGTCTTTAGCCCATTTTTAAATTGAATTATTTGGTTTTTGGGTGTTGAGTTGTATACATTCTTTATTTATTTTGGATACTAACCCTTTATCAGATATGTCATTTGCAAATATCTTCACTCATTCAGTAGGTTGTCTTTTAGTTTTGTTGATTGTTTTCTTCTCTGTGCACAGTACCTTGTTCTTGTTCAAGTTCAAATTATTATAGGGAGTGGTATTTAAAGGTTTTTCGTTCTTTTTTAATCTAATTAACTGACTTTAACATCTCCTTTAGGTAATTAGAAATTTTCTATAACTATATAACTATAATCCCTATTCTTTCCCATAGAAAACTAATTCTCCCAATTTAGATAGGCTCATAATAACCTAGCCTGACCCTTAGTTCAGTCACGAATATTCTTATATGCAATTGATATGTCAGCTCTGTTTCATATAGTATATAAAAATGAAAAACAGTCCTTAGAAAAATTTATTTTGATAAGCCTTGCCTCTTTCTATATACTATAGAATGGGATGTTTGGAGAATGCAGAATTGAAAGGATATTGAGGATACTGAAGGTATTATGATGTCAGAAAGAATGTAACCCATGAAATCTTTTAAAGGACTCCTCTGTCTTGGAATTGAAGTATTTTATTGCCCAATCCTATAAGTTCCAAAAAAAGTTATAAAATAACAATTGTATGCCATTGTTTGTGGCTATTTAATTTTCTATGTTATCCTTATACTCTAAAGATCTACAGTGGAGCTGGGAAATGAGCAATCCTGATACTAGTAACAAAAACATCCATTTTGTTGTTGTTGCTGTTGAGGGAGGGCAGGAGAACCATATTTAAATGTCTTTCTACATTTAACACCATGACCTGGATATGGCAGTCATTTAATGATGCTGTCAAAATTTTATTCATATCAAAGTCAGGAGAGTCCTCACTGCCATTACTGGAGATAGTAGGAAGATACACGGCATAAAAATAAGATGTATGTAAGAAAATAAGAAAATGAAGTGCACATAACAGGTATACATATAGTAGACATGTAGTCTGGTATTTTATTTCTAGACTAGAGACAATAGCTTTCATCTTATGACATGTGGTTTTGTGGAAATTTCATCATGATGAACCACATTTTGAAAAATGCAAGTTGCTATGTTTTCTTTAAGATAGTATCAAATCATAGCTCTTCAACAAATTTACAACAACACCAAATGGCACTTTTTTCTTTTCCTTCTCATTATATGTTCTTGACTCCGTTTGATCAAATAATAGCACAATTTCAAAAATATTCAATTCACAGAAAAGCAAATGCTTTTAAAAAAGTAAAAAACTTGTTCAGTCTCAAAAGGCTTCAAACTTGTTCTTAAATGTGTGGTGTCCTGGGTCATGAAGTAATAATTGTCATACACACAAAAATTTACTATCACAAAAATTGGGCTATTCCTAAGCTATCAAAAAAAGCATGTTTCGTTTTATTAACTCACCATGTCCAGAGCATCTACAAGATCCTTCAACAAGTATTTTTTAGCTTCATACATTTTTTAAAATTGTGTGAGACTGTATATATATTATCTATATAATAAATATACTATATATTTTTATAAATGTAGGTATATGTGTGGATATGTTATAGATATTGATGTAAACATAGATCTGTCGATTAAAGCTAATCTGATGCCAAAAGTCTCCCACTGAAAGGTTAGCATTCCACGCCAGATGAAGAGATTCTTAGTGTTAGCTTGTTTGGTGTACTTCAAATTTCACAATTTTATAGAGATACAGAGATTACTACTCCTTCCATCCCTGACATTTTTGTGTAGTGAGTTGAAATTGGAGAAAATAGTTATGTATAAGTCATATAATCGAGGTGTTTTCCGTAGATATCATTCATCCTTCTGTTCATTCACTAACTCACCAGTGTTTATTGGGTGCTTACCATGTGCAAGCTCAGAGCCAGGTGCTAAGAGTAGAATGGTGAACAGACACTATGGGTTCTATGGAGTCTACCCTATCCCCATATGTTGATGTTTTCTGTCAAGAAATTAACTAAAAGAATCAATGTGTCTTTTCAGTGTTTGCTTTTTTTTAGATTCTATAATTTAATAAAATTTTAAAAAATCTTCTTTGGACTTTGGAATTTCTTTGCTTCAAATTAATTCAAAATATATTTGAAACATAAAAGAAACAAATCTTTTTATGAAAGTCCTAAAAGCAATGTAGTAATGGCAAAGGAAAAGGCAAAGGAAAAAAAAATCTGTTCTATATTTAATCGTATTTCCTCTAAAGCTCTATATGATCAAAACATAATTTCTGATGGAAAAATAAATGAGGCCAACTAAAATATGTTGAGAAAACTAATCAGTACATCAACAATGATTTTCATACGCTAGCAGGGCACATTTCTGTAATCCAAGGTAAAAGGTTATCAGATGTCGAAAGTTTAGGACATCTGAAAAAAACTAGGGAAAATGCCCTCTTAAGCAATAATCTTGGGCCTACTTTCATTGATGTTTGGGTTTATGTCAACAATAGTGATGATCAAATAAGTTAATTGTAACAATTTATTGACTAGTTTTTCTTTGATATAATTGATCTCAATTGTGATATTGGTGTAAATGAATAATATAATAGTAAAATCCCATGACATTATCATTTAATACATAGAAATAATCCTATTCAGTTCTGTGGCTATAATGCTTTCCTTTTCCATCCTGTCAGCACACTCCCACTAACATACTTGGTTACATGTTTGGTTGATTTACCCTATGAGTGCCATGTTTAATTTTCTCACATTTCTCCTCATGACATTTGTATCCCACCTTTCACACATGCTCATCCTACCCATAAATAAAATTGAGATTCATAATAATTTCAAATTGCTCAAACTTTTCTGTATTTAGGGCCTCCTTTAACTCACCAATTACTCATCCCCCGAATCCCTACAGGGTAATATCTAACCTTCCACAGACTATTAAACTTGACCCTTTTAAGATCACCAAAGACTTCTTTGACTTTAAATATAGCCCCTTCTTCTTCCTTGCTACCCCCAGGACTACTTGGAGATACCAATACTTCTCTAGGCTCCCAAGAATAATATGGAGTCACCCTGTATGTCAGATATGGTGCTTTGTAACAAGAAACAGAAACTGGTGCTGGCCATCTGAAATAAGAAAGAGAATTTTTAGCAGAGTCAGGGACCTCATGATCAATTGGAAGCTGCAGAACTGCCCCCGAAACCTGGCAAGAACAAAGAGGTCTTGGCAGCAGGATTCAGTGACTGCCCAATTCCCACTCCTAAAGCAGTCTGTTATTCTCACACTCCAGACACCTTGCTTATTTCGATTTACAAGCTTCTTTGTGTAGAAGTCAAAGTGTCACTCTTTAAGAGTCAAAAGTCCTAGAGAGAGCATCTGAGGGACAAGCCAAACACATGACCGTGCTTCCTCCTACTTGCAGGCTTGACTGTTTCCACAGAATCTTTCCACTCTTTGTTTTCAGGAAACTATTCCACTATTATTTAGAAAAGGAGAATGCCTCTGGCTGTTTTCTCTGCTTCCTTTGCTAGAACTGCTAATTGTAGACATAGCCTCCCCTTTCTTGCCTGTCTCTAAATTTTCTCTTCAGAGTCACACTCCATACTTAAAGAATACCTCTCCTAGCCTACTTCTTTTATCCGCCTTGACTTCTCTTCTTCTTTTTAGTCGCCACAGCCTGCTAGATATTTCTACTTGGATACATTACTGTAATTTCAAATTCAATATATTTAAACCTAAACTTATAATCTTCCCTCTCCTCTCTCCTAAAATCTTTAATACCACATTACCCCAAGCATATACATAATGTCAGCCTTCTACCTTGAGTTATTCTTAATTCTTAATAAACCACTGCTTTAGTTCCCATGTTCTCTTCCAACTTGTTCATCTGAGATATGAGCTTATTTGGTTTATTATCCATTATTCACCCCATGTGCAGAATGCCTGGGTTATGCAACAGGTTCTTTGAAGGGCTTTGTTTGAAATGTGAACAGTAAATGCAAGGAGTTTTAGAAACTATTTGAGAAACAGTCACTGTTTTTAAGTTTTATTTAAATTCCACTAATTAGCACACAGTGTAGTATTGTTTCAGGTGTACAGTACAGGGACTTAACACTTCCATACAACACCTGGTACTCATCACAAGTGTCCTCCCTGTTCCCTATCACCTATTTCACCCATCCCCCACACACCTCCTCTTGGGTAACCATCAGTTTGTTCTCTATAGTGAAGAATCTGTTTCTTGGTTTGCCTCTCTCTCTGTCCTTTTTTCCCCTTTTGCTAATTTGCTTTGTTTCTTAAATTTCACATATGATTGAAATTCTATGGTATTTTTCTTTTCTGACTGGTTTATTTCACTTAATATTATACTCTCTAGTTCGGTCAGTGCTGTTGTAAATGGAAATGGCAATATTTCATTCTTTTTTATGGATGAGTAATATTCATATATACAAATTAGTGTTCTCATATTTTTTGTGTAAATACTCAGTAGTGAGATTACTGGATCATAGGGTAGTTCTGTTTTTAATTTAAAAAAAAATTTAAAGATTTTATTTATTTATTTGGTAGAGTGAGACACAGCGAGAGAGGGAACACAAGCAAGGGGAATAGGAGAGGGAGAATCAGGCCTCCTGCTGATCAGGGAGCCCCATGAGGGGCTCGATCCCAGGACCCTGGGATCATGACCTGAGCCAAAGGCAGATGCTTAATGACTGAGCAACCCAGGTGCCCCTATTTTTAATTTTTTGAGGAACCTCTATACTGTCTCCACAGTGTCTGCACCATTTTGCATTCCCACCAACCAAATCACTGTGCAAGAGGGTTCTCTGTTCTCCATATTCTTGCCAACATTTATTGTTTCTTGTGTTGATTTTAGCCATTCTGACAGGTGTGAAATAATGTCTCATTGTAGTTTTGTTTTTCCCTTATGATCAGTGATGTTCAGCATCTTTTCATGTGTCTGTTGGCTAACTATGTGTCTTCTTTGGAGAAATGTCTGTTTGTGTCTTCTGCCTATTTTAATTGGATTATTCATTTTTTGGGGTGTTGAGTTGTATAAGTTCTTCTAAAAAATATTCATTTATTTGTTTTAGAGAAAGAGAGAGCAGGGGGAGGGGTACAGTGATAGGGAGAGAGAGAAGACTCCTCACTGAGCACAGAGTCCAATGCAAGGCTTGATTCCAGGACTCTGAGATCATGACCTGAGTCATAATCAAGAATCGACCACTTAACTGACTGAACCACCCGGGTGCCTGTATAACTTCTTTATATACTTTGGATACCAACCCTTTATCAGATACATCATTTGCAATACCTTCTCACATTCTATTGGTTGCCTTTTAGTTTTGTTGATTATTTCTTCCACTGTGCAGAAGTCTTTTATTTTACTGAAGTTCCAACAGTTTATTTTTACTTTTGTTTCCCTTGCAGGGAGACCTATCTAGAAAGAAGTTGGTAAGGCTGATGTCCAAGAGGTTACTGCCTGTGTTCTCTAGGATTTTTATGGTTTCAAGTCTTACATTTAGGTCTGTAACCCATTTTGAATTTATTTTTGTGTTTGGTATAAGAAAATTGTTAAGAAAGAAAAGAAAATCTTAGCATCCATATTCATCAGTGATATTGGTCTGAAATTCTCCTTTTTGGTGTGGTCTTTGCCTGGTTTCAGAATCAGGGTAATGCTGGCTTCATAAAAAGAGTCTGGAAGTTTTCCTTCTGCTTCAATTTTTTGAAACAGCTTCAGGAGAATAGGTGTTATTTCTTCTTTGAAAGTTTGGTATAATTCCCCAGGGAATCCGTCAGGTCCTGGGCTCTTGTTTTATGGGAGGTTTTATATCACTGCTTCAATCTCATTACTAGATATCAGTCTATTCAGGATGTCACTTTCTTCCTGGTTCAATTTTGGGAGTTTATATTTTTCCAGGAATGCATCCATTTCATCTAGGTTGCTTAATTTATTGGCATATAACTGTTGATAATAGCTTCTGATGATTTTTTCTACTTCCTTGGTGTTAGTTGTGATCTCTCCCTTTTCATTCATAATTTTATTATTGAGCTTTCTCTCTTTTCTTTTGGATTATGTGGCCAATGGTTTATTGATCTTATTGATTCTTTCAAAAAACCAGCTTCTAGTTTCATTGATACGTTCTACTGTATCTCTAGTTTCTACCTCATTCATCTCTGCTCTAACCTTGATTATTTCCCTTCTTGTGTGTGGAGTTGGTTTAATTTGTTGTTGATTCTCCAGCTCTTTAAGGTGTAGAGACAGCTGGTGTATTCTGGATTTTTCAATTTTTTTGAGGGAGGCTTGGATGGCTATGTATTTCCCCCTTAGGACTGCCTTTGCTGTGTCCCATAGGTTTTGGACTGACGTGTCTTCATTCTCATTGGTTTCCATGAATTGTTTAAGTTCTTCTTTGATCTTCTGGTTGATCCAAGCATTCTTAAGCAAGGTGGTCTTTAGCTTCCAGGTGTTTGAATTCCTTCCAAACTTTTCCTTGTGGTTGAGCTCCAGCTTCAAAGCGTTGTGATCTGAGAATATGCAGGGAATAATCTCAATCTTTTGGTATCGGTTGAGTCCTGATTTGTGACCCAGTATGTGGTCTATTCTGGAAAAGGCTCCATGTGCACTTGAGAATAATGAGTATTCTTTTGTTTTAATATGGATGCTAAGATTGTCAACAAGATCCTAGCCAACAGGATCTGACAGCACATTAAAAAGATCATCCACCATGACCAGGTGGGATTCATCCCTGGCTTACAAGGCTGGTTCAACATTCGCAAGTCAATCAATGTGATAGAACAAATCAATAAGAGAAGAGAGAAGAACCACATGGTCCTCTCAATTGATGCAGAAAAAGCAATTGACAAAATCCAGCATCCGTTCCTGATTAAAATGCTTCAAAGTATAGGGATAGGGGGAACATTCCTGAACTTCATAAAATCTATCTATGAAAGTCCCACAGTAAACATCATCCTCAATGGGAAGAAGCTCACAGCCTTCCCGTTGAGATCAGGGAACACGACAAGGATGCCCACTGTCACCACTCTTGTTCAACATAGTATTAGAAGTCCTAGCAACAGCAATCAGACAACAAGGAGAAATAAAAGGTATCCAAATTGGCAAGGAAGAAGTCAAACTCTCTCTCTTTGCAGACGACATGATACTTTATATGGAAAACCCAAAAGACTCCACCCCCAAACTACTAGAACTCATACAGCAATTCAGTAACGTGACAGGATACAAAGTCAATGTACAGAAATCAGTGGCTTTCTTATACACTAACAATGAAAATACAGAAAGGGAAATTAGAGAATCGATTCAATTTACTATAGCACCAAGAACCATAATATACCTGGGAATAAACCTAACCAAAGAGGTAGAGGATCTGTACTCGAGGAACTACAGAACACTCATGAAAGAAATTGAAGAAGACATAAAAAGTTAGAAGACCATTCCATGTTCTTGGATCGGAAGAATAAACATTGTTAAAATGTCTATACTACCTAGAGCAATCTATACTTTTAATGCCATTCCCATCAAAATTCCACCGGTATTTTTCAAAGAGCTGGAGCAAATAATCCTAAAATTTGTATGGAATCAGAAGAGACCCCGAATTGCTAAGGAAATGTTGAAAAAGAAAAACAAAACTGGGGGCATCACGTTACCTGATTTCAAGCTTTACTACAAAGCTGTGGTCACCAAGACAGCATGGTACTGGCATTAAAACAGACACATAGACCAATGGAACAGAGTAGAGAGCCCAGATCTGGACCCTCAACTCTATGGTCAAATCATCTTCGACAAAGCAGGAAACAATATACAGTGGAAAAAAGACAGTCTCTTCAATAAATGGTGCTGGGAAAATTGGACAGCTATATGTAGAAGAATGAAACTCGACCATTCTCTTACACCGTACACAAAGATAAACTCGAAATGGATAAAGGACCTCAACATGAGACAAGAATCCATCAGAATTCTAGAGGAGAACATAGGGAGTAACCTCTTTGATATCAGCCACAGCAACTTCTTTCAAGATATGTCTCCAAAGGCAAAGGAAACAAAAGCGAAAATGAACTTGGGACTTCATCAAGATCAAAAGCTTCTGCACAGCAAAGGAAACAGTCAACAAAACAAAGAGGCAACCCACGGAATGGGAAAAGATATTTGCAAATGACAGTACAGACAAAAGGTTGATATCCAGGATCTATAAAGAACTTCTCAAACTCAACACACACAAAACAAATAATCATATCAAAAAATGGGCAGAAGACATGGACAGACACTTCTCCAATGAAGACATACAAATGGCTATCAGACACATGAAAAAATGTTCATCAGGGACGCCTGGGTGGCTCAGTTGGTTAAGCAGCTGCCTTCAGCTCAGGTCATGATCCCAGCGTCCTGGGATCGAGTCCCACATCGGGCTCCTTGCTCGGCAGGGAGCCTGCTTCTCCCTCTGCCTCTGCCTGACACTCTGTCTGCCTGTACTCGCTCTCTCTCTGACAAATAAATAAAAATCTTTAAAAAAAAAATGTTCATCATCACTAGCCATCAGGGAGATTCAAATTAAAACCACATTGAGATACCACCTCACACCAGTTAGAATGGCCAAAATTAGCAAGACAGGAAACAATGTGTGTTGGAGAGGATGTGGAGAAAGGGGAACCCTCTTACAGTGTTGGTGGGAATGCAAGTTGGTGCAATCACTCTGGAGAACAGTGTGGAGATTCCTCAAGAAGTTAAAAATAGAGCTTCCCTATGACCCTGCAATTGTGCTACTGGGTATTTACCCCAAAGATACAGATGTGGTGAAAAGAAGAGCCATCTGTACCCCAATATTTATAGCAGCAATGGCCACGGTCGCCAAACTGTGGAAAGAACCAAGATGCCCTTCCACGGACGAATGGATAAGGAAGATGTGGTCCATATACACTATGGAGTATTATGCCTCCATCAGAAAGGATGAATGCCCAACTTTTGTAGCAACATGGACGGGACTGGAAGAGATTATGCTGAGTGAAATAAGTCAAGCAGAGAAAGTCAATTATCATATGGTTTCACTTATTTGTGGAGCATAACAAATAACACAGAGGACATGGGGAGATGGAGATGAGAAAGGACTTGAGGGAAATTGGAGGGGGAGATGAACCATGAGAGACTATGGACTCTGAAAAACAACCTGAGGGGTTTTGAAGGGGCAGGGGGTGGGAGGTTGGGGGAGCCAGGTGGTGGGTATTATGGAGGGCACGCAATGCATGGAGCACTGGGTGTGGTGTAAAACTATGAATTCTGTCACGCTGAAAAGAAATGAAATAAAAAAATAAATTAAAATAAAAAGAAAGAAAAGAAAAAGAAGAAGGAAGGAAAGCAGGGAGGAAGGTAGGCTGTAATTTAAAAAGTACCTAATAAAACTTGAAGAGATCCAGGTTCTATTTCCATACTTCCCACTAATTACCTCTAGTAAGCCATTAAATATCCCTTGGCTTTCAGTATCTCAATCTATGAGATGAGGCATTAGGTTATGTGGCATAGGATCTTTCCTAGTCCTAACACTTTATGATTTTTCTTCAGAGGACCCTGTTTTCCAGTTGGTGTTATTAAAGCTAAATTATCAGAGGCCCCTGGATTTAAGTGGAGTTCTCAACAAGCCCCTCAAGTGGTGCTCAAAATTGCTGAAGGGGAGCAAAAGAGTCTGTCATTCTCCAATTTCCCCTTCCTAAGAAGTGAGGATCTGAATCTGAAATGCTGAGCCAGAGTTAGGGTGCAGTGTCTGGGAATCTGGGTCACTTATAGGATAGGCATCTCTCACCCATGGGCTAGAGCGTGTAGCACAGAAGGATAATCTAAAATGTCATCTTGGGAAGAATCTGAATCAGAAGCTAATTAGACTGTGCAAACCAATCTAAAAGAGTTAGGCAGAAGGGAGAAAAATACATAGGAGTTGGAGAAAGATTCTAGGAAAATTCTCTTAGGAGACTTTTGACACAGGATCTTCATGATCTCAAGCTAAAATCTTTGACTTGGTTGCTGCTGCTGCTGCTCTGTGTGTGTGTGTGTGTGTGTGTGTGTTTGGACAGAATATTAAAGGTATAAACTAAAAAGCAATGGGCTAAAATGTCTATGAAATGCTAGAAAGTGAAGGTGAAAATTCATAAGTTATTCCTTTAATAGTTTTAAGACGTTTGATAGTGAAGGGAAAAAATACAAGTAGTAGCAAGAGGAAGATTGGGAAAAAGTACTTATTAAAAACCTGGTGCACATATGGCACAATTCTAGAGAGTCAGTAACATATATCACAGACATAAACCTAAAACTACACTGTGATTTTAATGTAAAACTTAAATTATCATAGTTTTAGACCAAATTTAGACTGCCAAACATTTCTGATGAAAACACACATCATAAGGAAGAAAGCAGATTAAGAAAGATGGTGATTTGTCAAATCTTACAAAACTTCTATAGTTTTATTTCTTTCTTTCTTACTTATTTATTTATTTATTTATTCATTTATTTATTTCTGCCTGAAATAAGATGGCCTTGCTGTCTCATATTTGTGACCCCAGGATGAACTGTTCATGGCTTCTGGAATTGTTAGGGTCATGACTACCACAATGAAATTGAATACACTCAGGGGATTCATCAGACAATACTGTTCTCCAAGCTACAATTTATGACTAAAACTTTTCACAGAGTTCTATAGTTTAAAAATATGTGATAAACAGAAAATGAGACTGGTGTGTGTTAGAGGTCGATGATGACATCTTTTCCTTTTAGAATTCCATCTGTCGCCATAGCAAAGAAAATGTCCATGTATCGTTGGTGCTCACACAACCTTCCACACTACTTAGGTATGTGAGAACTGCTTTGACTACTTTTCCTTCACTGATTTATTTATCATTTGTTCATGCAGCATGACTATGGCACACCATTTCTGCACTAGGTACTAAGAGAGAGGAATAAAATGACAAAGAACAACAAATGCCATGTCCTCACAGAGTTGACCCCCTAGTAGGGGACATGAACAATAACCAATTAATTGCAATGGAATGAACATTATTATTATGGGAGGTACAGAATGCTATAGGAACACAAGAGTTCGCACCCACTCAAGAATTTAGAAATGGATTCTGAAAAGAATACAATTTCAGCTGAAACAAGAGAAGTTAAATAGACAAAGAGGGAGCAGTCTCTTCCAGGCAGATGTATCAATAAAAATAGTCTAATTATGCTGAGATTACAAAAAAGATCTCCAAGTGTCAATGGTTTACAATTACGAAGGCTTGTTTTGCTTTTTGCTTTCATTCTATGTGTCCGTCATGGATTGGTTGCAGTTTTGCTCCACATCTTTTCTCCAGGACACGAGTTGATGAATCATCCTCCAGCTGAAACACTATCTGTCTGTGGCAGAAGACAGATGGCTCTTAGAGTTATCATCCAAATGTGACACGTGCCACTTCTGCTTACATTTCACTGGACAAAGCAAGTTGTGTGGCCCAATCCACAGGGCAACAATTTATAATCTCCCAATGGGCAGGAAGGGAACCATATTGAGAACTGCATTTAATGGCAGAAGAATTAAATTATCTGTCAACGGTTTAAACAAAGGGACAGACCCAATACAAAATTTGGTATGTCTTGGGACTTAAATCGATTTCAATTAGCTTGAGCTTAGATGAAGAAGCAGGAAGTGATCAGGGTTAATGCTGGTCAGCGAGCATGAGCCAGATTAGGAAGGTTCTACAGGCCAGTTAAAAAGTGAGAACTTTATCATGAATGCTTTGGGTAGCCTTTGATGGCTGACTGGAATATGGAAAGTAGATTGGAAATGGGCCAAACTGCAGTAACAGAGGCCAGTTAAAAAGTGTGGACCAGGACGCCTGGGTGGCTCAGTTGGTTAAGCAGCTGCCTTCAGCTCAGGTCATGATCCCAGCATCCTGGGATCGAGTCCCACATCGGGCTCCTTGCTCAGCAGGGAGCCTGCTTCTCCCTCTCCCTCTGCCTGCAACTCTGTCTGCCTGCGCTCACTCTCTCTGACAAATAAATAAATAAAATAAATTAAAAAAAGAAAAAGAAAGAAAGTGTGGGCCTTCATCGGTGTGAAAAATCATGAGACCTGAATAAAGGCAGAAGGAATGGAAAAAGCCACTAAGATTTATGGTGTTTGGAAAACGGACTCTGCAGTGGTTGGAGAATGCTTGGAGATGATCAGGGAAGCAAGTAAAGATGCAGCCCAAGTTTTGTTTCTTTGGTACAGTAGTATCAACCTCAACACAGAAAACAGATAGGGATTAGGTTTGGGAATAAGATGGGAAAGTCGTTTGGGGACATTTTGAGGATGTCTCTCCTAGAACACATTCCACTGAAAGTATCCAGTAGAGAGGTACACATTTAAATCTAAAGCTATGAAGGAAGGAAAATACAAGCCAAAGAAATAAATATGGGAGTTGTCAGAATATTGTTTGTAAACTAAGCTAAAGAATGACTGATGTCACCCAGGGTGATGGAAAAAGGACTAGAAGTTAATGCAGCACAACACAAACATTTTTCTTGTGGAGAGATTTTCTATGGCCTTTATTAAAAGCATGTTCCCCAATACCTTTATTAGTCTGCCAGAAGAGGAAGGGCCTTCGTTCTTGAAGCAGGCCCACAGGTGCTTCTTCAGGATCGCCCACAGCACTCAGTATGTAGAGGTCAGAAGAGCAATGCAGTGGTGAATCCCACAGTTTGGGTTTCAGTTTCCTGCTTTGTTCATAGCAACCTTGTGCCCTCGGAAAACCCCCTAATCATCCGTGTCCTAATTCTCTCATTTGCGACATGGGGTTACTAACGCCTCCATTTCACACTGGACAAGGCTGTTGGGACCAGCAAAGCTGAATGATGTAGACAGAAAGCTCTTTGGAAGCTGAAAATTATCTTCGAAATGCAAGTTGGTATTATAATGTCCACTCTCAAAGGGAAATTCCTAAATCTATTTCGAGGTCTCATAAAATATGGAGAAAATAGAAAGTTCTTTGCCAAACCTCATAAAAGAAAAATTGACAACATTTCTGACATGACTCATTCTTCCTTTGAAAACCAACTATCAGATAAGGGTCAACTCCTTTTAAATAGAAACTTTAAGGAAAACAAAACTTTTAAGAAGTCTTTTCCGTGTGAGGGCTGTTGTTTTTCACGTTGCTCATTTTGGAGGTGTCTATGATTTATATATGAGTTGATCTTTGGTCCTAACCTTAACCCTAATCTTTGTCCTTCCCCGCACCCCCCACCCCCGCAAGCAGATACATTTGAATGGTAATAAAGTAGTTAAGTTTTCCAATGATGTTATCAAATCAACAATCTTTCTTGGGAAGCTTTCTGCATTAACCAAAAACTTTGAACATCATTATACTTTAAAAAAATAATAGTTCCAGAAGACTTTTCTAGAGATAAGAAACCAAGGGTTGAATGTTTGCACTGCCAATGGCCCAGTGAATGTGTTTTCTATAACTTATATTTTCAAACAGTAATTACAACTTCCTTTTCAACAATTTTCATTTATTTAGATTAGAGCCAAGCTTCACTGTCATTGTTTATGTGTTTTGTTCTTGTAAACTCCAATGTAAAAACTCTTTAGTGCTCACTGGCCAAGCAGTTTATGAGAAAGTTTGCACTCTTGGCTGTACGTCAAGTGTTATTTTTTTTAAGTATTTTTTTGAATACTCTGTCAAGAGTAGGACTTATACTTTCAATTTACTATAATCTCTTCATTTTATTTTCATAACCAAAAATTGCCCCAAACATGAAAGCAATATGAAAGTTTGTATATGCCACAGAAAGCACTATGATTTAGAAAGAAAAAGAAATAAAACTTCACTATACATTTCATTAAATTTTAGTTTTGTGGAATAAAACATTAACTATATTTTCAGAGATATATCGATAGAAATTTTGATCTTTGCAGTTAATTTCTAAACTGTATTAACTCTAAAGATAATATATATTAGGTATTTGGGCCATCACTTACCACCTCCACCCCAAAATCACTAACCTGTTGTTATGTATTTTCTCAATGAGTCCTCAGGATCTTTCTCAACACAGTGCCCCAGGCAGCCACTTCCAAACACTTAGGCTTGGCAAAGAAGATGAAACTGAGTTGCCGCTCAGACAGACAGTCTTGGTGATATATATCAAAACATAAATGCATTAAATCCTACTTTATAGTAGATATAGCTTGCATGTAGATATGATCTTTGAATGTAAAAAAAACCAAACCCTTTCTTGTAACTTAAATTATACTATAAACATGAAACTTTCATACAACTATTTTTTATAGGTATTAACACTACTTACGGTATAATAGATTCTTTCTCTTTTACCAGTACCCTCTGTGTCACCCTTCATATCATCCAAAAATTATAAAGTGTTTTCTAATTGGTAACCACTAAATGCTCATTTAACAATTACCACTACACTCGTTTCAAACAAACAGTTAATTTAGGAAAGGGAGAACATGTGGATTTTAGATCTTACACAAACTTTTCTTTATCACTTCTATGACTACAGCCTACTTTTTCATATTTCAACTAACCTTTTCATTGCTATTTGCAAAGCAATAACAAAATGGACATTTTTAATACACTAATGTGGACAGTTATTATTTTTCTGGAATACATCCTTTTGCCTCTTATTGAAGAAAGGCGTTTCCCTCTTTTTTACATTCTTTCGGACCTTCCAAATGAAACTCTGCTAACTGCATTGTAAAGTCATACCAGGTAGCTTTTGAGATCATGCAGATGTGTGTTGACAAAATAGCTATTTCAGACTTTGTACATTGTCTTGAGAAAAGTGTTTTAATGACTGGGAAATGACATTTGTTAAAGAAAACAGGTCAACTGAGGGTAAGCAGCTGTTTCTGTTTTAAATATTCCACCTGTTGGACCACATTTTATATCTGTCCCTTTTTCAAATCTTCAACAGATTCATCTTTTAGCTATTATTTACTTAAGAATAGATGTCGGATATTTGTAATTTTGATATATGCAGCAAGCTGTTCATTGTTATACTGTACCTCTTGGCTGGGACCTTTGGGAATTCTATTATCATGCACAGTTCTTGGTTGACAGCATCAAACAGATTTCCAGCTGCTATGAAAAAATGCAGTAATATCTCATCATCTGTAGCATTATGATGTGAAATCTTAGAAATGTAGTTCCTTAAAAATACATCTTTATATATTGGCTTTGAACCAATACTTAATATATAGCTTTCTAGAGAATCCCCATTTAAAACTCACTTTGGGGGCACCTGGGTGGCTCAGTGGGTTAAAGCCTCTGCCTTTGGCTCAGGTCATGATCCCAGGGTCCTGGGATCCAGCCCCACATCTGGCTCTCTGCTCAGCGGGGAGCCTGCTTCCCTCCCTTCCTCTCTCTCTGCCTGCCTCTCTGCCTATTTGTGATCTCTGTCTGTCAAATAAATAAATAAAATATTTTTTTAAAAAAAGAAAGAAAGAAAAAGAAAACAAAAATAAAAACACCCCTTGAGACCCAGAGTCAAGGGCAGCAGATTTGCATTGTCAGCTGTTCTGATCCAACTCAATGCCCCTTTGGCCACCTTTCCCTGATTATTGTAAGGGAAGACCCTCCCTGCTAACTAGGCCACTCATCTTAGGTAAAGCCTAAAACGGAATGAATTCAGTGTCAAAGTTCTAATTCCTTAGCAACTTTTTAGCTTTATTTTACTCATCTGTTCAATAAATATATATTAATTTCTAATGAATATAACATAGTCCTTTCTCAAACAGCTCATAGTCAAGTAATGCAGACAGATGTAAACAAAATACTGCACTATAGTATCCTAAATCTTAAATATGAGCAAAACAGAGAAGAAGCATGCTCAACTTTTATTTACAGTTTGGGCATAAAAAAGAGAGACTTCACAGATGAGAGAAAGTTAGAGCAGCAAGGGGAAGGAGTAAAGACCCATATGAATGTCAATACCAATCTTGGTTTCTCTAATCTCTGGAATAAGAAGAAATCTCCGTGGAATGGTCTACAAGGAGCTGCAGTTGGGTCTTCCTCACAACAGAGCTAAGTTTTCCTGCATCTTGCAGATGGTGATAACCTTCTGGGAAGAAATATAAATTCATAGGAGACTAGAGAGCAACATGAGTCCGAAGTGGATATGGAGTTGAGAGAATGTGATTTCTGGCTCCTCCCCGGACCACTGTGTTTTCTTCATTTTTAAAAATATCTATAAATATTTATAAACATAAATATAAATATTCAAATATTTATAAATATAAATATACATATTTATATAAATACAAAATTTGAAGCCTCTGGAACCCAGAGCTAAAGCAAATATCATTATTTATTTATTTATTTATTTGAGAGAAAGAGAGAGGGAGAGGGAGATGGACAAAGGGACAGGGAGAGAGAGAATCTCCAGCAGACTCCCTGCTGAGTGCAGAGCCTGAGGTAGGGCTCCATCTCAGGACCTTGAGATCAAGACCTGAGCCAAAACCAAGAGTCAGACACTTAACCGATTGAGCCACCCAGGCATGCCCATGAACCACTGTGCTTTTAAACACAAATTGAAATCAGAAGTTGTTCTTACACATTGCCAAGGCCACGTGTTTCTTTCTGCTGTTTCCACACCAGCTACACTCATCTCCCTTTCATTCTTCCAACATTCTGTGTTTCCTATCCTTAGGGCTCTTGCATATCCTGTTCCTTCTGTCAGGAACACCCTTCCTTCCCAAACACTCTACTAAATTGCCAAGCACACTTTGTATCTCAGCTTCAACTTCATTCCCCTTGGAAGGTTCCCTGTCCATTTCTCTACTTCCCATCTGATTCCCCATTTACAAGTTCTCAGACGTCCCTGTTCTTTTTTTCATAGCACTTAGGCTGTTTTCAATGATATATTTGGCTATTGTTTCCCATCTCACTAAATATGGAGCAGTGGGCAAAATATTAAATTGCTTTGCTCACCGCTGTATTTTGTTAATGTGTATTTAGTTTAAATTTTATTTAACAAATAAGAACATATACTTAAACCAATCTGAAAATGTTCTCTTTGATACACTCCTTTGTTGTGGCTACTTCAGTGGTATCCTTCATTTCTGAATCTCAACATAGGCTACTTAAATCAAATGTTTTAGTTATTTTCTATTGCACCTTCTAGTGTATAATCTCAAAAACCCAGTGGAAAAATATCTTTACTTATTCCAGAGTAAGGCTTAAGGGCAAAATCTTTAGTGTCCACTTTTTCATTTCTGCTCTTCTTTTGATGCATCTAACTTGGCAGTTATAAAAATTTTCTTCTGAGAAATAAAAGACCTCTGAGCCACAGGCCCTTCTAGTGTGAGGCATAGGAAATTTCTGTTATAAACAGAGGAAATCGGATGTTTCCTTTTCCACAACTTCTAAGAAAGTTATTGTAGCTAAAATCTATTCCTACCTAGGAATAAAAGAAATTTAATTACAAATACAAGAGAATCCCTCATCACAGAAATTTATTTGCTTGATCTAGAGAAATAGATGTTAAACAACGTTCTTATTAACTTGACAGGAATATTTGCTGTTTGTACATAATATAGATAAGTACATTTTAGTTATGACAAGTCTACACCATTTTCTGCTAAGGCAGGTGATTTTATGTTTATCAAATACTTGAATTGGTAATGATAACTAGATATTGAGTCTTCGTAGACCAAACAAAAAGCATTATAGTTGAACACTTGCATAAGACTTTATAACTGTGGATGCTTGAGTCTCCCCACATAATTTATACTCCAAACCAAACACTTTTGAGAGTGTAAGAGGATACTAAAAATAATTAAAATCATATAACTTCTGAAACATTTAATTTTTTTCTTTAATTTTAGGAGAGTTTTAGTATATTGTGTATATACACATATAATTTTAAATGTCTATTTTCAAAAGTGTTTTGTTCTTAAAAATAACATATTTATATAAATTAAATCAAAATGATATTTTATTCTTTTTTTATCTTGACTACTTTGAATATAATATAAGCCAAACTGTTAGTTTCAGCTCTGAAATGTAGAACTAGGGAGTTGTCACTCTCATTAAAAAAAAAAAAAGTTAAAAAGTTGAATAAACTGAACATCAACTACTTTCTTAAACCCACCGGAGAACTGAGGTGGCATGGAAAACCATAATCCCCAAATCCGAAGAGATAGGAGAATCAAGAAGACCACAGCTTGGATCTACTTACCAACAGCAGAAACCGCTAGAGACATAACTGGTAGGAACATTTAAATAATTATTTTGATTAATAACTGGATGTTGAGAAAGGTTTGGGATGAGAGTGAGAAAGTCCTGGAGGCCACAGTCTAGAAGAGTTTCCATACTTGTGGATTTTACTTCCAGGCATCTCTCTAGGTTCTCATAGTGGAGATCCAAGAAGAACGGTAGGGGGAAAGACAGAAATCATTGTGAAATATGCCCACTACCTTTTCCATAACACAAACCCATTATCTAGGGAAAAGATTTTACCAAAACCATCTTATCTTAGGGAAGGGTATTTCTCCCACTCCAACCTTCTGCATTACCTAAGGGAGGAACACATACAACCACTGGAAAAACACTATGAATGTCACATACTCAAAACTAAGATTCAATGATAAGATTAGAGAATATTTTCCATCTTCCACATCTCACCACCATATCAACAGAACCCTTGTACAACAATAGTGGATCACAGCTGCAATTGCCACAAGATGCAAACTCTCCAGAAGGAGTTGTACTTAGGGAAGCCTGGAGTCAAGAAGGAAGATAAAAACAAGAAACTAAAAAAATTTGAAGCCTCTGGAACCCAGAGCTAAAGCAAACATCAAGCACAGTTCAATGTCTATCATAACATAAATTTTCACACTAAATGCCTATTTTTCTTCAATTCCTATTACCCAGTATAAGACATGCAGCTATTTCCAAAAGTTACAAGGCATGGTAAAATGCAAAAGAAAACAACAACAATAAAAACAAACAAACAGAAAACCCCACAGTCTAAAGGAACAAATCAAACATCAGAAGGAGACTCAGGTATGACACGAATCTTGGAATTACTAGACCAAAAATTTAAAATAATCAAAATTATTTTATGTTAATGTTAAGTGGTCTAATGGAAAAAGTAGACAACAAGCAAGAACAAATAGGTAATATAAACAGAGAGATGGAAATTCTTAGGAAAGAATTAAAAGAAAAGAGTAGAAATAAAAATTAGGATAACAGAAATGAAGAATGACTTGGACTGATTGATTAGAACAGGACTCAACCAAGGAAAGAATCAGGGAACTTGAAGATAAGTTATTGGAATCTTTATAAACCGAAATACAAAAACAAAAAAAGAATGAGAATATAGAATAGACCATTCAAGGACAATTGGAAAACTTCAAAAGATATAACATAATTGGAATACTAGAAGGGGAAGAAAGAGAACAGAAGAAACATTTGAAATTAAAATGGTTGAGATATTTTCAAAATTAAGGATAGCAAACCACGGATGAAGGAAAAATAGGGAACAACAATCAGGATAAATAAAAAAAAAAATGACACCTGGGCATAACAATATTCAAACTGCAAAACTACAAAACAAAGAGAAAATCCTTAAAGAAACTGGAGAGAGGGTGGGAGGGAGGAATATAAACTGTAGAAGAATAAGAATAAGAATTATACTGGACTTCTTATCAGAAACACACAAAAAGAGAGTAGAGTCAAATATTTACAGTATTAAGTGAAAAAAATCCACCCACCTGGAATTATATATCCAGCAAAACTTATCTTTGTAAGTGAAATGGAAATACTTTCTCAGACAGGCAAAGTTGAAGAGATTCATTGTCAACAGACCTGTATAAGAAATGTATAAAATTCTTCAGAGAGAAAGAGAATAATATAGATTCAGAAACTTGGATCCACATAAATAAAGTGTTGGAAAAGAATAAAGATATTTTTTTATTTTTCTTAGTGTAATTTGTCTAAAAGATTTTTTCTTTAAAGTAACAATGTTAAAAGTATATTGAGTGATTATAGTTATTGATAAATAACCTGAATGATACCAGTGTCATAGGAATTAGAGCAGACTTTGGAAATATTCTGCTATAAGTCACCTATACTACATGTGAAGCAGTCTAGTATTAGTTGAAAGGTAACTTTAAATGGTTAAAAATATATATTGGAAAGCTGTGGGCAGCCCTAAATTTTTTTTTAACATAAGTATAACTGATACCCTAAGATAGGAGTTAAAACAGAATCATGTAAAATGCTCTTTAAACCCAGAGAAAGCAGAAAGCAGGAAAGGAAAAGAAACAATGAACAAATGTAATGAATAGAAAACAGTTGCAGACATGGTGGATGTTAACTGTATCAATAAATACCTTAAATTGTATAAATACACCAATTAAAATACAATAATTATATGAATGGATTTTTTAAAAAACTGAGTTGTATTTTATATACAATAATACAAACACAGAGGCTAAAGTAAAACAATGGAGAAAAATAGACAATGCTAACACTAATCAAAGGTAAATTATAGTAGCTGTGTGAATCTCAGACCAAGTGGACTTCAACATAAGGAAGTTTATCAGGGATCTAGAAAGGCTTTTGACAATAGTAGGGTCAATTCTCCAAGAAGCATGACAATCCTAAAGGTGAATGTACAAAACAATAGAGCATCAAAATAGGCAACACTGATTGAACTGAAAGGATAAATATACAAATCCACTACTGTTGTTAAAGATTTCAACATCTCTCATTTATTAATCCATAGATTAATCAGGCAGAAAATCAATAGGGGTAAAATTGACCTGAATAGCACCACTAACTAATTTGACCTTATTGACATCTGTAGAATAATTCATCCAACAATAACAGATTACACATTCCTCTTAAACCCATGTGGACCATTTGCCAAGATAAACCACATTCTTGGCCACAGAACACACATTAACAAATTTAAAAGAATACAAATCATAGGACATATTTTCTCAGATCACAAAAGAATTAAACTAGAAGTCATTAACAGACAGATAGCTGGAAATTCCCCAAATATTTGGAAATAAAACAACACATTTCCAAATATGATGGGTCAAAGAAGTCTCAAGTGAAAATTAAAAATTTTGAGCTAAGTAAAAGTGAAAATTCAGCTGTCAAAATTTGTAGAAGCAGTGAAAACATGTTGAAAAAATATCAAAAATTAGTGCAGAGAGCAACGAATTTGAAAGCAGGAAACAATAGAGAAAATCACCTCAAAAGCTGACCATTGAAAAGATAAAATTGATAACTCTATCATCCAGGCAAATGAAGAAAAAAATAGAGAAGATACAAATGACTAATACCAGAAATGAGAGAAAGGTTATCATTACTGATCAAATGGACATTAAAAAAAATGAAAAAGGAATATTATGAACAACTCCACGCCCACTGATAAGTGAAATGGATCCATTCCTTCAAAGACAAAAAAAATTACCAAAGCCCACACAAGGAAAAATAAATAGTCTTATCTCTACTAAGGAAATTGAATAAAAATTTTAATCACCTTTCAGAAAACAAATCACCAGGCCCAGATGGTTTCACATGTGAATTTGACCAAACTTTAAAGGAATAAATGATAATAATTTTCAACAATTCTCTTTTGGAAAATAGAACCAAAGGAAATATCTCCTAACCCTTTCTATGAAGCCAGTATTACCCTAATATGAAAGCCAGATAAACATTACAAGAAAGAAAATATGAATGAGTGCAAAGTGAGTGAGTGAGTGAGTATGCAAAGTGAGCATGCTGAAGGGATTCTGGGGAAAAAGCAGGCTATCACATAAATATTAATACACTATGGAATTTAGTTAATAATAATTTATCATTATTGGTTTATTAATTTTACCAAATGTACCCTACTAATGCAAGATGTTATTAATAAGGGACACTAAATGTGGGGTATATAGGAACTCTCTGTAATAACTTCTGTAGTTTTCTAGAGATATAAAACTAGTTTTTAAAATAGGCTTCATGGGACGCCTGGGTGGCTCAGTTGGTTAAGTGGCTGCCTTCGGCTCAGGTCATGATCCCAGCGTCCTGGAATCGAGTCCCACATCGGGCTCCTTGCTCAGCAGGGAGCCTGCTTCTCCCTCTGCCTCTGCCTGCCACTCTGTCTGCCTGTGCTCGCTCTCTCGTGCTCTCTCTCTCTCTCTCTGACAAATAAATAAATAAAATCTCTTAAAAAAATAAAATAAAATAGGCTTCATTTAAGAAAATGTTTTGCTCTATGAAAAACACCACAAAAAGAATGAAAAGATGAGTCTTAAACTGGAAGAAAATTTTTGTGAATCATATATCTGATAAAGGATTATGCCCAAGTATACAAGAACTTAAATCTCAAGAGTACAAAAAAATTTTTTTTAATGGGTAAAATATCTGAATAGACACCTTACCAAAGAAGATATGCAGATGGCAAATAACCACATGAAAAAAGTGCTAAGCATTATTTGTTATGAAGGAATTACAAGTTAAAACAGCAGGATACTAAGACACACATTATAATGGCTAAAATCCAAAATCTAACAATACAAGTTGCTGGCGAGAATGAAGAGCAACATGAACTTTTATTTACTGCTGGTTGGAATTCATAACGGTACAGCCATTTTAGAAGGCAGTTGGGCAATTACAAAGCTAAGCTGTCTTACCATGGACTCTAGTATTGTTTTCCTAGGTATTTACTCAACTGAAATGAAAACTTAGGCATATCCAAAGAACTTTATATGAATGCTTAGAGCTACTTCATTCATAATCACTAAAAACTAGAAACTATCAAAATGGACAGACTGCAGTGCATTTATATAATGGGACATTATTCAGAAATAAAATTAATGAGCTATCAAGCGTAAAAGGAATGGATGAAGCTTAAGTGAAATGAAACAAGTCAGTCTGAAAAGGTTACATATTGTATGATTCTAATCACATGATGTTCTATACAAGGGAAAACTCTAGAAACAATAGAAATGATAGTACCTTCCGGGGGAAGAGTTGAATAGGTAAAGCACAGGGGGATTTTTTTAGAGTTACTCTGTATGATATTGTAATGGTAAATACATGACACTATGCATCTGCAAATTTGTATTTCCAGTTTTCACTGTGTATTCAGAAATGTACAGCAAAAGTGAATCTTAATGCATGAAAAGTAAAACAAATTCATTTAAGAGGATGGGGAATCCCAGGATGGACTATGCAAAGTGATGAAATTATCTAACTGCATTACAGATGTATGAAAAGACCTCACTGAATGGAATCAGGGAAACAGCTGCTGACCTAAGTAAATCTGGATATGAGTGGAATCTCCAAGATGAGGCAGGAGAAACTATGTACATTATATTCTAGCTGATAAAGTTGTTTCCTATTGGGGTAAAATTAATAGTTCTGATTCTACCATACATGTACACTGGAATTGAGCAATAAAGCAAGTGGATAGCAAATGCAGGGAGCCAGCTTTCTCACTGTTGGAGCGGGAAGTTACAGCTAAGCCAGGGAAAGAGAAAAGAATGATCCACATGGTAACAGATTAAGAGTCAGAGATATGAGTATGAACATACATGAGTATGAACTCATGTTTAGCTTAATGTAGATACAGGTGGTTACATAGGGAAATATTAATAGATATAAGTACAGACAATGATTAAGATACATGCATATATTTCCGTGCTATGTCAGCTCAGGAACCTAAGAACAATAACACCCTACTGTCAATGAACAGACCCAACACCAGATCTTGGTTCTTAATATCTTTCTTCAATAAAAGGAATCAAACCTCCTTGGGGATGACTGAATCCAGGATGGGGACAGGAAATATACAACATTACAACACTAACTTGTATCATCTTCCACTGCCAGAAAATAAAAAGGTGCTCCAAAAACAAAACAATAGATGTAAGTCAAAAGATAAAGGAGTCATTTGGAAGAGTTCTCAATGGCCAAAGCTGGAAAAACTTGAACAATTAAAAAAAGTAGTATTGGATTACAATCCCAAATATAACAGATATCTGAGTCCACACTGACATACACAATTGATTGAATAAATGGATAAATGGAGAAGAGACAAATCTCTCCTACAGAAGAGTTTCAAATAATCAATGTGGACACTCCAGCCTCAAAGAAATGCAGCCTAACGCCCCACTACATAAGTGTGAGCTGCAGCTTTCCTTCTACACTGTATGGCAAGGAGAGGGTATAAAAGGAATAACTTTTAAGCAGAGAAACTGACAAATACTACCTCAACCTCAATCAAGATTATCATCAACACTGATGTCATGTTGATAGTGTGCATCCTTGACACAATGTGATGCCAATAGCACTTTGCGCCTGTGGTCTTTCCAAAAACATGTAACCTCAGTCTAACCATGAGAAACACATCAGACAAATCCCAACTGAGAAACATTCTATAAATTACCTAACTAGTACTTGCCAAAACTGTCAAGGTCATTAAAAAAAAAATAAAGAGGGACGCCTGGGTGGCTCAGTAGGTTAATCAGCTGCCTTCGGCTCAGGTCATGATCCCAGCGTCCTGGGATCAAGTCCCACATCGGGCTTCTTGCTCGGCAGGGAGCCTGCTTCTCCCTCTGCCTCTGCCTGTCACTCTGTCTGCCTGTGCTCGCTCTCTCTCTGACAAATAAATAAATAAATAAATCTAAAAAAAAAAAAAAAAAGACTTACATCTCGACTTTTGAAAAAAAAAAAAAAAAGAAAGTGAGATGTGGTCACAGCCAAGAGGAACCTAAGAAGGTATTACTAAATATAACATAATATCCTAGAACAGAAACAAAAAGGCAGTTAAAAGCCAAGAAACTCCTATATCTACTATATAGATATACACTTTTTTAGGTGGTGGGTGGAGTCAGAGGGAGAGGGAGAGAAGGAATATTAATCAGGCTCCACACCCAGTGTGGAATCTGACGTGGGGCTTGAACTCACAACCCTGCAATCATGACCTGAGCTGAAATCAAGAGTCCAACACCTAACCAACTGAGCCACCCAGGCTCCCCATTTAAGTCAATTTTGTGTAACTTTGTTTCTATTATTATGTTCCTGGGTAATTTTTTAAACAATTTACCTATTCAGTATGTTATTTCTATATTTAATTCCTTATAAAATTGCATATAATCCTTTTCAAAGGCTGAGCATATGTCTTTAACAGCAAGTGCCTTTTATGTGTTCTTTAATAGGAAGATGCCCGTTATACTGCATTTGAAAAGGGAGATGAATTATCACTGATTGTCTTTTTGACATGTTAAAATGAAAAGTCTTTCTTTTGCTGTAGAATACCCAATACTACAGGGCAGCATAGCGGGAGCTGTAAGCACAAAGGAAAGTCTGTCAAACCAGTTCCTGATTATTGCAATGCAACTATTAATAATAATAATGCACTTTTAAAAAATTAGAACTCTATATTGATACGAATCCAGTTGCGACAAAGGGATTATAAGAATAAACGGGAATAGTCATAGGTCAAGTGGTACACTCCTGCATAAACCTGTACTTGTGGTTTTCCTATGTCCTACATTCTAGTTTCTAATTAATGCTACAAATGGACTCTCATTGGCAATGTCAATAATATGCAAGCTAAGTGAACTGCCTAATATCATACAGACATTTTCCACTCTTCTCTGAGCAAATCCTAATTCTCCAAAGTGGGGCTTGAGGCTTGACCTCTAAATAACTTTGTGTCTATTACAGGGTTGTATTCTTGTTGCCTGATGCCAACTATGAGAGTAAGAGAATTTTACCTGTAGAATATTTTTAACAAATGCCTCTAAGGAGACATTTGTAAAACTAGTGAAGGTAGTATCTTCCAGGACAAAAGAAAACTAGGACTCATCAAATTTATATACCAATTGATAATAACTGTTTTTGTGCTCATTACATAATAAATGTTTTTTAATAAATATATGTTTTATGAGAGTGGATTACATTATGACCTGTGGTAAGGTTGTAGAAAAATGGTTAATCTCCTCCTATCTCAAAAAAAGAATCTACAAGATGTGCATGATCAAGAAGCTTTGTGTTGTTTACAACAATGATTTTTTTATTAAAAGAAGTAAGCTTTATTATAGATATTAAGCATATTAAGCTAAATCCACAATTTTTTTAATTTTAATTTTTTTATTACATTCAGTTAACCAGCATATAGTACATCATTAGTTTTGGATGTAGTGTTCAGTGACTCATTAGTTGCATATAACACCCAGTGCTCATCACAACACATAATCTCCTTATTACCCATCACCAGGTTACCCCACCCTCCCTCCTCCCTTCTGTGACCCTCAGTGTGTTTCCTGGAGTCGAGAGTCTTTCATAGTTTGGCTACCTCTCTAATTTCTTCCCATTCAGTCTTCCCTCCCTTCCCCTGTGGTCCTCCACACTATAATGGTTTTTAATAACATTTCCTATCTGAAGAAGTAACATAACAATATATTTGAATATAGGATTTATTCATCCAGCTGAAGCTTAGAGATTGTGCTGTTAAAATGCCTCATATAAAGTTTCAAGAATAGAATTAAAAATATCACAGGAATAAAATCTCACCTACACATATTGCAGTGTCTTAAATCTTGTGTATAATTAAGCTCAGTAAAACACTTATGATCTACTTACAACACATGTGCACAACTTATTTTTTGCATTAACTACAGTAGAATATACTTGGACATTCTTGAATTTTTAGGTAGAGTTGTTATGAAGCAATTTGTACACTTTCCAAGTATGAACAGGTATACGACAAGTGCAAAAGGGTATAGAATTTTTAAGTGCTTAAAATTTTACTTCTTCCTGCTTCAAAACTCTTATTCCGTTCTCTACAATAGCTGTTGGAAACTGACATGATGCACTTTCAGATGGCAGACAAAAGAATGGTACCGATGGACCTTTTTTTTTTTTTTAAGAAAAGGGGAAAGGGAGAGGGAGAGTGACACAGAGGGGAAGAGAGAGAGAGAATCTCAAGCAGGCTCCATACCCAGCCTGACAGCAGGCTCAATCTCAGGACTCCAAGATCATGACCTGAGCCAAACCAATAATTTGACACAGAATTGGCTGAGTCACCCAGGTGCCCCTGATGGACCTCTTTAAAATTGCTGTCTAAAGATTTAACTTGTCTGTCAAGGCACAGCAAAGACAGGGAAAATACCCTGGGTGTACTCTAATAACAGATATATGTCATTATATATGTGTCCAAACCCATGGAACATGTAACACCAAGAGTGAATCCCAGTGAAACTATGCACTTTGCAGATATGTGGCAATGTTGGTTGATCAATCATAACAAATGTACCACTGGGGTGGGGCATGTTGATAACGGGGAGTCTATGCATGCGTAGGCACAAAGGGCATATAGAAAATCTCTGGGGATTCCTGAGTGGCTCAATTGGTTAAGCACTGGACTTTTGATTTTGACTCAGATCATGATCTCAGGTTTGTGATATCAAGCCCCAGGTCCAGTCCCGTGCTCAGTGGGGAGTCCGCTTGAGATTCTGTCTCTCCCTTTCCTCTGCCCCTTCCCCTGTTTGCTCTCTCTCTCTCAAATAAATAAATAAATCTTTAAAAATGAAAATCTCCATACCTTCATTTCAACTTTGCTGTGAGCCTGAAACCCTTCTAAAAAAAAAGTCTTTAAGAAATTAATTTTAAAAATTATCACACTTAAATTCTAAAATATTAAAATTTTCATAAAAGATCACAATGCTTAGCTAAACAAATGCAGGTTAGATAATGTTGCTAAACATAAATGTCTTCTTTGTTTAAACGTTATGGTTTATTAAACATATGAGACAAATTTATTACTTGGAAGAAAAATTGTTTACATTTTGAAGACTGAATTTGAGAGGGTCTGTCTATGAAAGACATTCTTTGGATCTAGTGATACATGTAATTTCTGAGGCTATACTTTTGCAATAGTGATGTTCACTTTCATCCAAAATGTCAGCATTTGACAATATGATTGCCAGTTCTTAGGGGATTTGTCATAAATCCATTTAAAATTCTTCCAATTGTATAAAACCAGTCAACTTAAAATTGTTTAAACCAACTGAAAACAACCTATTTGAAGGTTCTTTTTTTTTTTAAGATTATTTATTTGAGAGAGAGAAAGTGCAGAGTGAACAAGAACATGGGTAGGATGGAGAAGAGGAGGAAGAGAGAGAAGCAGACTCACCACTGAGCAGGGAGCCCAATGCAGGGCTTAATCCCAGAACCCTGAGATCATGACCTGAGCCGAAGGAAGACACTTAACCGACTGAGCCACCCAGGTGCCCCTGAAGACAACCTATTTAGAACAAAGTTTATTCTTGGAAAATAAGTTTTTTTCATGGGATTCATTTTTTCATTTAAAATTAAAATAATATTTTTTAATCTCATGGGGAAAATTATGTTTTTATGGTACAGATTATTTGTACTTGATTACACAACAACATTTCAGTGAGGAAACGTGTACTGCAATTTAGCCAGACAACAAAGAATTAACTTATTCTCTTTTTTAGAAGTGGATCCCATGGAAGATGTTTTCTAATCCCTCATTTAGAATTCTAAAGTTCACAAAAATATCTTTACTGACATAATTTGATTTTATCCTTGAGGCAATCTTTTGAAGTAAATGTTATCATGTTCTCCACTTTATACGTGGAGAAACAGAGGCTCAAATAGTGACCAGTTCATGGAAACTAAAGAATGAAGGTGTCTAATAGTTTATTATCCTCCGCACCACGTTTCCTGAGTTCCAGTGGTGTACTCTTGCTGTGCCCTGGCTCTAGGGACAAACAAGACATGCTACTTGACCTTTCCACAATCTATGTCTCTCTATCCCACAACTAAGGATATTCTTTATACTGGGCTGGGGCAAGCACAGGGGCGGGCCACTCTGCAAGTCGGGCTAATACCAGTTCCTTCGGTGATAATCAGGCAGGCTGCCAGAACATGCCTGCTCCTTCACTTATCACCCTGCAGGGCTAATGTGGTGACCTCATGTTTCCATGTGGCCATTCTATTCTCATGCCTTAGTCCTGTACTTGGGCCACATAGGCACATGAATCTCATAGGCTAGCCTTCCACTAGTATTCCATGCAAGCCCTAGTCTCCAATGAATGTTACATAACTGGTATCATTCTCCATGCCTAGGAAAGATCACTCATTACATACCATGGATAATTTAGGGCCTCACCACTTAATTTTGTCTTAGCTCCAGTTGAGAAAAGTCGATGTAGGTTCTCTGTTCCTTAGGCAAAGTGGTGTCAAGACAACCCAGGGTTTGGGTGCTTGAGTGGCTCCATTGGTTAAGCATCTGCCTTCGGCCTGGGTCATGATCCTGGGGTTGTGGAATCCAGGCCATATCAGGCTTCCTGCTGAGCAGGGAGTCTGCTTCTCCCTCTGACCCTCCCCTGTCTCCTGCTCTCTCTCTCTCTCTCTCTCTCAAACAAATAAAATCCTAAACAAAACAAAACAAAAACACAAACAACAACAAAAACCTGGGCTTATCTTTAACTTTTTGTTTGTTAGTTTTGTTTTGTACAAGTCAGGACAGGTGGAAAAAAAAGATTACAAATTTTTAGAAAACTAGACATGATTTTGAAATGGCAAGTTTCATGTGAAGGAGATGAATATGTCCAGAGAGTTTTGCAAATCTGTTTTATTTCCTTTTTAGTTATCATGTGTCATACATCTTATTTTATAACTGTTCCAAAAGCATTGTACAGACTATGATTTGTTCTAAGAATATTGAAACCCATGAGCCTTGAACTTTTTCCTTTCTCTTTGCCCTCTGATGGCACATGCAGAAGCATTTAGTGGCACTTTACTCATCATGGGTTCCGAACAACTGTTGTCCACAGACTTCTTGCTTTGGTTTTATTCCAAAAAATTATCTAAATAATTAATTATATATTTATACTGGCAACATTATTATACCTGATAATTGTGCTCCCATTTCCACAGGAGGACTGTTGCTAATACTAGAGGAAATAGTTCTTTCAAAATCTGTAAGTGGGGGTGTCTGGGTGGCTCAGTGGGTTAAGCCTCTGCCTTCGGCTCAGGTCATGATCTCAGGGTCCTGGGATCGAGCCCCGCATCGGGATCTCTGCTCAGCAGGGAGCCTGCTTCCCCTTCTCTCTCTCCGCCTGCCGCTCTGCCTCTACTTGTGACCTCTGTCTGTCAAATGAGTAAATAAATTCTTTAAAAAAAAAAAAAAAAAAGAACAAAATCTGTAAGTGGTTTAAAAAACAACTGTAGCTTAAAAACAATAACAACCTTTGACCCAACAGTTATATTCCTGGGAATTTATTTGCTTTAATTACTCATGAGTGGTTAGACATATTTGGAGTAATTAATAGTAAGGAGAATGTAATCTCATTTTAAGAAGGGAAATATGGTTTTATTTCTGCATTATTTGAAGTTTTATGGTAGGCATGTGAAGGAATAAAATAGTAAGGATATATCTGCCAATATATGATACAGGTTTGTTCTGAATAGTGAATGTTCCATGAGATTTTAATTTTTATTTTTAAGTTTCTCTCTATTGATCATTTTTTCCTCCAAAAATTTTGTGTTGCATTATTATTAAATAATAAATGAATGTTACATTGAAATTCAAGGTGTTATTGAAATGTTGACATAGCCAAAATATATTATCACAGTTACAGAATCTCAGAGATGGATGGAGTACAGTTGGATCTCACCTTTCTTAAGTACCTTCCCAGTACAACCCAGCAGTCCTGACAGAGGGCAAGCCAGCATCTGTTGGTATTACTTCCAGTGAAAAACTTCATAGGCTCTGTGCTCTTCCATTATGATTTTGGATTATAATTTATTGTATGAGAGATTTTTCACTTTGGTAGGAACCACTTTGTCTGGAGAGGCTCTTGAAAACTAATCATCTCAATAAAAATAATCAGAATTTAAGTTGGAATGCTTTTGTATATAACAAAAGATATTAAAATGATCAAAAGCAATTTAGGTAACCAGTTTTTGGCTTTTCCATCAAACTTAATGTTTCATTGGCATATAAAGTTGCCCAATATTTAAAGAGTTAATATAAGTACTTAAAAGTTGAACAAGAGAAAGTTCAAAAATTTACTTTAACAGAAGTGACCATTTTACCACAACTCAGATTATAAAATCAACTGTTTGATCATGCCTCCTATTTAAAATGCAGAGAAAAATGCTAGCAGCCAAAAAACACAACAACAACAAAAAAAAACAATGTGGACACCTGGGTGGCTCAGTTGGTTAAGCGTCTGCCTTCTGCTTAGGTTATAATCCCAAGATCCTGGGATCGAGCCCCTCATTGGGCCCCTGCTCCATGGGGAGCCTGCTTCTCCCTTTCACTGTCCCTCTGTACTCTCTCTCTCTCTCTCTAATAAATAAATAAAATTTAAAAATAAATAAAGAAAAAGAAAAATAAATTTTTTAAAAATGTGAAAGAGATGAATTATTAATCTGGCTCTCTGGTAATACATTAAGGGAATATGCTTTTAAGTAAGAACTCTTAAGAAAACCATTGTAACCGGGAAAAAAAATTAAAAGCTTACTTCGAAGATAATTGCAAAAATACCTTTGAGAAATAAGTAGCTAGGGGCGCCTGGGTGGCTCAGTGGGTTAAAGCCTCTGCCTTCAGCTCAGGTCAAGATCCCAGGGTCCTGGGATCGAGCACCGCATCGGGCTCTCTGCTCAGTGGGGAGCCTGCTTCTTCCTCTCTCTCTGCCTGCCTCTCTGCCTACTTGTGATCTTTGTCAGTCAAACAAATAAATAAAATCTTAAAAAAAAAAAAAAGAAAGAAAGAAAGAAAGAAGTAGCCAGGGGCACCTGGGTGGCTCAGTTGGCTAAGCATCTGCCTTCGGCTCAGGTCATGATCCTAGAGTCCCAGGATCAGGTCCCACGTTGGGGTCTCTGCTTAGCAGGGAGTCTGCTTCTCCCTCTGACCTCTCCTCTCTCTTCCTCTCTCTCTCATTCTCTCTTTCTCTCTCAAATAAATAAATAAAATCTTAAAATAAAAAAAAGAAAGAAGTAGCTAAAAAGCATTCTGGCAAAGCTTTAATGAAGTTTAATGTTTTATTGGTGAAAATGTTAATTAAGTAGACAAATATATAGGTGTGTATATATATACATATATGTTATAGATAATGGGGTTATAAACATATTAACAGAAAGTTACATATATCGGCATATATTGAATTACATAATCACATGTAATATGTTTTATACATAGTATGTGGGATGAGAGAGAGAAATAGATGTAGAAAGGCAAAGAGAGACAAACTGACAGACACACACAGAGTGAGCTGTGAGCCCAAAAGATTTGTAACAAGTAGTTTGAAAAAGAAATACCAGTATATGGTAAACACAGTATCACTAAGATTTGTTTACACCATTTAAAGATCAACAAATGTGGCAAAATATACATATTATAAATGGATAAATATAGAAACAGACCTATCCTGATGCACAAACACATCAATATAAGTGGACGCCTAAGAATAAATCAAATTTTGTTGCATACAAATTCCTTTGCCAGGATTTCCCTGGTTTAGTCTGGTTAATTAAAATTTTAGGGATTTTTAAACAACTTTATTCCTAAAAGAAATATATAAGAAAATTGTTTGTTTTTAAATAATACAAAAAACATATGCCACAAAATAAAATTCAGGCCCGAGATTTGACGCTGTTGCAATTTTTTTTTTACATTTTAGTAAAACTGAAGTTATTGTCCATTTTTCACCTTGAATATATATTTTTAATAAGAAATATATCGTAATAATTCATTGTTCATGTTAAGTAAAAATTGGCCTTTTCCTCATTTTTAAATTTTGTAACTCTTGTTTATTTGAAGCTGATTAATTTCTTTAGAATTATAATACTCTGTGAGAGTATCTCTTAGAACGACATTGATCTTTCCAATAGAATAATAAACTAAATCCATTGAGAAGGAAAAAGATAAGGAACAGGTTTTATTTCTGTTGTTTGTATATAGTACAAAATGCAGTGATAATTTTATGAGACTATCAATACTACAAATGCATTATGTAACTATTATCACATTATCACAATGTGATACAGAGATGAATAGGATACAGTTAGATGTCATCTTTCTTAAATTCGTGGTTTTTTATGTTTATGACAAAATCATTCTGGAGCCGTATGCCAAACCTTCAAGCAAATTAGAGTTTACATGAGAATTTTCCAATTGTTAACTCTGGCATAGGGGTTGTAGCCCCCCAAAGATAGGTCTACCTGCAACCTCAGAATGTGACCTTATTTGGAACAAGGATCTTTGCAGATGTAATTAAGATATGGATCTCAAGATGAGAACTTCCTGGAATAGGATGGGCCCTAAATCCAATGAAAAGTGTCTTTATCAGCAACAGAAAAGTTGAAGACATGGTGACACAGGGGGGTGGAGATGGAGATGGAGATGGAGATGGAGTAAGATGGAGACAGTGACTGAAGTGATGCAGCAAAAAGCCACGCAAGGCTAATCATTGCTCCTTCTTAGCAAGAAGAAGCTCTGAGAGAGGCATGGGAGGAGTTCTCCCTCAGAGCCTCCCCGCCAACACCTTGACTTCCGACTCTTGGCCTCTTGAGCTGTGGGAGAAGAAATTTCTGTTGTCACAAGCTGCCAGGTTTGTGATAATGTGTTATGGTAGCTCTAGGAAACTAATTCATGTGGTGATTCTCAGAAGATGGCTGAAGGAGAAGATGGTCTACAGATTGAGGATTCTATAGCCCCATTTTTTGGTTGCGGGAATATGAGTGTAGTTGAATAATAATAAAGTGAATAATAAAAGAACTGGCATCAATAACATTCAGCTTGTTCTCTTTTCAAATATCTAAAACAAGGGTAAGTTCTAAAGGAGATCTCAAATTATCTTAAAGCTAATGCTCATTTGAGTAAACTTATTTATTTTAAGTTTTAAAAATTTTTAAAATTTTAATTCCTGTATAGTTAGTATACAGTGTTATATTTGTTTCAGGTGTCCAATATGATGATTCAACACTGATTAAATTTAGTTGAGTAAGAAGAATGTCGGGAATTTGAGTAAATTAGTTTTGTTCTCTGGACAGTCTAAGCTTTTGGATAGTTGTGATATCTTCCTTCTTGTGTTATGAGTAAACTTTGCTTCTCAATATGGTGCAATTCATGTCCTGTAACCTAAAGAAAGAGTTACAGCATCTGATAATTGCTTTATCACCACAAAAATATGATCTATGCTAAGTACTCACCCCACGTGTCCACAATACAAATAGACATTTATTACAAATACTTTTACATTTTCACTATGAATTTCTGCCAATGAGAGGGGGAAGAGGGACACCTTCAATGAAAAATAAAACACTGGAAAAGCTAAGCTATGTTCTTTCCTGAAAAGAACAGAAACACTTCTTTCTTTCCTTACAACAGTTAAGGCATAAGTAGATGATCTTTGTGTAACTATTTAAATAGTGCTTCGTATAACTATTCCATTTGCCAGGAAATTTAAATAACTTTTAAAAGAATCCAAGTGTGAAGTTATATTGTTTTAGAAAGTTCCATTCCACTTAGTTATGGAATAAAATCAAGATTAAATTAAGCAAGTTCTAAAAATAAAGTTTATACTGGAAGATGGAAGAGAAAATTTAGACTAAACTAAGAATGTGATGTTAATTAATGTTTTACTAATTCAGGGCTATGGTTACTGCAGTTTTGCACGGTTATAGAAAGTTTAAAATATGCCTTAGCAAGGAGAATTACTGTTAAGTATTTCCTATTTTTAAAGGACACTGCAAGGTTTGTGTTGGTTGAGTTAATCAAAAGGAGTTAATAATCAGTATATTAATTGTCATAGAGTTGGTGAGTAAAATGTCCTTAAGAGAAACATGATTTATAACTAAGTAAACAGGTAAAGTTTTCTACAGAAAAATTCATATTCTCAAAATTATATTGAATTTTCTTGAAAATATTGAAATACTTCATATATTAGGACCACTCATTTCCTCTTTTAGGGAATACAATTAAAATGAAACTGCTTTTGGACATAAAATTCAGAATGTATATAAATTATACTTGTTATGTGAACACAAATATACAAATATTTTCTAGCCTAAAATATGGACAATGTTTATCCAGCACTTTGCTTTACTTGTTCTCAAAGAATTAGCATCAGTAACTATTTTACTTCTGTTAAAGTTGTCTGTGTTTGAAGCTTTACCCTCTCTGGCCAACCTAATTTTAAACAAAGTTAAATTACAGACATTTGAAGTTATGATGTTTATTTTCTACTTAATGGAAGATTTCTTCTTTAAGTTTATGCATGTCTATTGCTTTTTTTTTCTTTTATTTTTTCAGTGTTCCAAGATTCATTGTTTATGCACCACACCCAGTTCTCCATGCAATACGTGCCCTCCTTAATACCCACCACCAGGTCCTTCCAACCCCCCAGCCACCTCCCCTTCAAAACTCTCCATTTGTATCAGAGTCCACAGTCTCTCGTGGCCCATCTCCCCCTCCATGTCTATTTCTGACACATATGAGAGAAATGAAAAAGTATATACTTTTTATGGTTTTTATTTCAACTCCTTAAATGCCTTCACAATACTTACATGTTAAAATACTTGTAACCAGGAGAAGCTATGAAAATGATTCAACCACATCCTTACCCTACCTCAAGGGAAAGTGAAAAACACTATCAAAAAGCTTAACTTTGTTAATAGTCTCATTAAAAAATAGATGCATCTGTCCTATGTCAGGTTGCTAACCATGAAATGGTTATAAATAAGAGCTCACAAGAATAATTCAAAATTTTTGAAAAATAACCAAGCAGCTCAATGTAAAACATGAATAATTTACTGGAAATTAATGAATATCTGAGAAGGATAGATAGCCAGCAGCATTCCAAACTACAGTAGTCTTTTCATTGAAGCACAATAATATTAATGTATGCTAACATTTGATCTACTGCATTATGATTTACCAAAATTGGAAAGAAGTCTTGACATCAGATTATATCATCTGTTTCATTTGTATGAACACAAAGCCATATAGTTTTTCAGTCTCTTTTATTGTTTTTCTGGCATCTATAAAAGTAATTAATATTGATATTGTTCCTTTCTGAATATTACAAAAAAAAATCCAATCTCCTTTCAATTTTTCTCTCTCCCTGACCCACAGCTGTGACTTCAAACACAGAAATTTCCATTCTCCAGAGACCATTGTTCCCTGTTTCTCCATCCTCCCTTTCCTCAGATCCATTGACCACAAAGACCCAAATCTCTATGAGCCACATTTATGTAGTATTTGGAGCTGCTGCTAATCTCACTTCATTTAACAACAGAAACCATGGACAAGAATAATATGGCTAACTGGTACATGATGATTTTGACATTGTAGAGACGGAGGAAGACGTCCTGAGTGGAATGGAAGATGAAAGAACCCTCCATGATAAGACTGGAGAGATGGCAAATTAAGGAAGGACTCCAAATTTGAAACATCTGACAGTCTGGAAGAGCACATGGGTGACATGTGCAGAGGGTTTGTGTTCAATAAGTTTATCCTCTGACAATCCTACCACATTGTAGGGAGTGGAAGATGTGGGGGGGCACAGGAGTGTTGTTGGGGGAAGGAGATAGGGAAACTTGGCCCAGATAAGTTCTTGTTTTATGTCTACCATCCCAACATAATAATTGTTGGTAACCTCTTCATTCTCATAAATGACTCAGTTTAGACAAGTAATCCTGCCAACCTAGGACCTATCATCACTTCTGACTTTTGAATAATTTAATATAGCCAAGATTTCTATTTACTAATTAAACTGCCTCTTTTACTCATTTTCCATACAGAAATGCTAGTTCAAGTTTATTACCAAATACGTTAAATTATTTTGCATTATAAATTATTTCCATTTTCAGCTGATAGTTTTAAAGACCATTCTAATTCTAGAAAGAAAAATTAAGACAGCAATTTTACTACTATTATTATGTTTTCCTATCTAGCAAACAATTTTTCTTTAGCATACCAAATTTCTAGTTATTTTAATTTACCGATTTTAAAATCCAAAATAAAATGGTCATTATTTGTAGAAGAAATGCATATAAGTAATAAGATAAGAATGCTCTTGCTGCTCCACTATGATTAAAATAATTAATTTTGGGTGCCTGGGTGGCTCAGTGGGTTAAAGCCTCTGCCTCCAGCTCACGTCATGATCCCAGGGTCCTGGGATCCAGTCCCGCATCTGGCTGTCTTCTCAGCAGGAAGCCTGCTTTCCCTCCTCTCTCTGCCTACCCCCTGCCTCCTTGTGATCTCTGTCTGTCAAATAAATAAACAAAATCTTTTTAAAAAAATAAATTCTTATTTTACTTGATAATTCATCAAAACGTCCTGGACATTGGCTATTTACTTTCCATGACCTCTAGGATAAAATAACTATTCTATAAAAGTAACAGTCTCAGTTGACTCTTATGTATTTGTTTACCTTCCTTTTATTTATTTATTTTACTTTTTTTAAAGGTTTTATTTATTTATTTGACAAGAAGAAAGAGAGTACAAGCGGGGGTGGGGGAGTGACAGGTGGGGAGGCAGAAGGAGAGGGAGAAGCAGGCTCCCTGTTGAACAAGGAACCCATGCAGGACTTGACCCCAGAACTCTAGGATCATGACCAGAGCTGAAGGCAGACACTCAACAGACTGAGCCACCCAGGCATCCCCAGTTCTTATATATTTGATCTGTATCTTAGATTACAAATATATGGGAAAAGCAGACAGAAAATATTTGGGAATTCTTAATAGAATTTGTTTAATTACATAAAACCATAAATAAAATGTGTGAATGTATTTGTGAATTTTCTTAAAGGTTTTGCCTTGCCTTCTTGGTTCCCTTTGTTATGATCTAACATAATTATGCATGCCTTTCAAGCAGGTCCAATTTCGTTGTTCTTTCTATTATTATTGGTATTGTTTGGTAGGTAATCATCACATTAAGAATTTTGTCTTTTTTTTTTAAATACATCATGAATCTTTTAAAAAGAATCTGAATCAAGTGTGAAGCATTTTCGGAAGTTTGAAAATATAGATTTTAGAAAATTTCAGTAAATACAATAATAATGTGATCTAAATCATCCTTCATCCTTCTATCCACTCAATAAATATGGATAATTAAGAGTCCCTATTCTGTGTCAGGCACTATACTGGATACTGTATAACTTCATAAAGTTACTAAACCTCTCTGAGCTTCAATTTCTAGTCTATAAAGTTGGAATAAAAATTTATACTTCCACCTAGAAAATTATTATATAGCCCCAAATTCTCAGATTCAAATATCATCAACTCTTTGAAATTGTTTATGACCTTTCATGGATTTTTAAAACATCCTTGAACATTTCTATCATAGCATTTGTATTCCTGTATTGCAATTATTTTTCAATTTTACTTTCCATTTTTTTAATAATTTTTTTTATTTTTTATAAACATATAAAGTATTTTTATCCCCAGGGGTACATGTCTGTGAATCGCCAGGTTTACACACTTCACAGCACTCATCATAGCACATACCCTCCCCAATGTCCATTATCCCACCCCCCTTTCCCGACCCCCCTCCCCCCAGCAACCCTCAGTTTGTTTTGTGAGATTAAGAGTCACTTATGGTTTGTCTCCCTTCCAATCCCATCTTGTTTCTTTTCTTCTTTTCCTACCCCCGTAACCCCCAATGTTGCATCTCCACTTCCTCATATCAGAGATATCATACGATAGTTGTCTTTCTCTGACTGACTTATTTCACTAAGCATGATACCCTCTAGTTCCAACCACATCATTGCAAATGGCAAGATTTCATTTCTTTTGATGGCTGCATAGTATTCCACTGTGTATATATACCACTTCTTCTTTATCCATTCATCTGTTGATGGACATCTAGGTTCTTTCCATAGTTTGGCTATTGTAGACATTGCTGCTATAAACATTCGGGTGCACGTGCCCCTTCGGATCACTATGTTTGTATCTTTAGGGTAAATACCCAGTAGTGCAATATCTGGGTCATAGGGTAGTTCTATTTTCAACTTTTTGAGGAACCTCCACGCTGTTTTCCAGAGTGGTTGCACCAGCTTGCATTCCCACCAACAGTGTAGAAGGGTTCCCCTTTCTCTGCATCCTCACCAGCATCTGTCATTTCCTGACTTGTTAATTTTAGCCATTCTGACTGGTGTGAGGTGATATCTCATTGTGGTTTTAATTTGTATTTCCCTGATGCCGAGTGATGTGGAGCACTTTTTCATGTGTCTGTTGGCCATCTGGATGTCTTCTTTGCAGAAATGTCTGTTCATGTCCT